>JAQPPZ010010059.1:0-24353 GCA_028583015.1 Wollemia nobilis | reverse complement strand
TCGGTTTCTCCTATTCAAAAGAATGCGTCCCACCCAGGGACGAATTACAGTCAGAATTCGTCCTGCCAGGGATGAATTCCAGTTTAAGGTGGATTGGCCAGCTGCCTCAGTGGCAGTGGCCTTCTGGTGATTTTTCTTACCTTCTGTCATATTTTGAAGCAATTTGGATTCACTGTTTTCACGGTTTCAGGAAAATATTCGTATGCATATTTTGTTAGTTTTAGAGAGAGAATGCTTTTCATTTGCAGCAGGTGCTACTAATGTCTTGATCATTTATTTGTTCGCAAGAGAAGCAGAAGAGGCGAAGAACTCATCAACATCAGTGGCGGCATCATCTTGGCCCGCCCATTGCAATCGTGGGCACGCGGAAGGAGGAACCATTCAGCGATTGTAATCAAACCCTATTTGCGCTCCTAGCCCCTGAAAAGGGAGGAGGCATTATTGTAACAGAGATCGAAATAAATTAATGAAAGGGATGTTTTTCTTTATCTGATTGCGTCTCTTACAACATGTCTCTTTTCCGTTTCATGTAATTTATATTTCTAGGACTTAGGCGTGATTAATTTTGAATGCAATTGCACTTGGTGTTTCCTTTGACCGGAATCTCGTGCTTCCACCCCCAACTACCATCAAGCAGCTCAGAAGTCTGCAAGGAAAGGTTGCGTCGATTAAACACTTCATAGCGCAATTATCTGACAAATGTCGACCCATGAACAAATTATTGCACAAGGGAGTTACATTTCACTGGGATGATGAGTGCCAATCAGCCTTTGACGAAATCAAAAAATACTTGGCTTCACCGCCGATATTGGCACCACCTAGACCAGGAGTGTCATTCTACTTATACATCTCAGCTACTGAGGTGGCACTGGGTGCCATGCTAGCCCAAAAGAATGAACTTCACAAAGAATAGGCTACTTACTATCTTAGCCACACCCCGGTCGGGCTACTGAACTTAACTATGCATACGTTGAGAAACTCGCTTGGCAGTGGTGTTTGCTACCAAAAAGCTATGCCACTACATTCTGAGCAACACTACGTATGTTGTGTCTAAGGAGAATCCATTGCGATACATGATGAGTCATACTTATCATAGTAGTCGCATGGCGAAATGGATCATGTTGTTGACGAAATTTGACATTGAGTTCATTGGGCAAAAATCTATAAAAGTACAAGTCATAGTCGATCAACTAGCAGAGGCTCCTCTTGAAGATGATCAGCCTCTGGTCATAGAACTACCCGATGATGGGGTCTTCCATGTCTCAGAATCACCAGATTATGATGAGCTTGAGTCACAGGCTGACATAACCCTATTCTTTGATGGTTCTAAATGCGAGCAAGGTGGTGGCGTAGGAATTGTATTCTTCACATCGTAGGGCGCTCCAATGCCCCTGTCATTTAAATTAAACTTCCAGTGCACCAAAAATAATGTAGAATATGAAGCCTTGCTCTTAGGTCTTCAGACAGCAATCGCCATGAACATAAAATGATTGAATATCTTTGGTGATTCGTTGTTAATATTCAATCAAGTCAAAGGGGTATATCAATGCAAATGCCTAGTTCTGAAGGCCTATAAAGCCCTCGTGGACAAATTGCTGGAAAAACTTGAATGGTACGACATCGAGGCACTCCCTCGATCATCAAATCATTTTGTAGACACAATGGCCTCCTTGGGGTCACTAATCCCGTAAGACCTTTTCAATGATATGACAACTATTCAAGTCAAAACCTTATCGCAATCCGCAAAAGAGCGCGCAAGTTCAGACTTGATGCCAGGAATCCACATGATCCAGATTGAACCATCATCGGATAAGTTCTTTCGAATTCAAGATCGTCTGAAACATGCCAACTGGGGGTCCTTGTTTTCCCCCACTCCCACTAATAGCAACACAACGCTATTCTTACAAGTTCTATCCCATTCAGCATTTGTTAGGGAAAAACTTCGAAAGGGATTGGCTGTTCATACTGTCGAGGTTTCTGATCAACAGGACTGGTATTTAACCATAAGAGACTACCTCAAGTTAGGTAATCTTCCTTTTGGATTGACGCATGTCGCAAAATGAACATTCAAGCAGAAAGCGGCTAAGTATGTCTTGATAGGAGACATTTTGTATCATCGCAGCTATGATGGAATTCTTCTTCGTTGTTTGGACCAGTAAGAGTCCACTTGGGCAGTCGCCCAAGCGCACGATGGTACATGTGGTGGCCACTTTAGTTTTATGGCCATCGCAAAGCGCATTCTCCGCATGGGCTATTATTGGCCATATTTAGAGCGATATTGTTGTGAATATGTCAAGAAGTGCGTGAAATGTCAACATCATGCCAATTTGATGCACGTACCTTCCCAGGCCCTACAGACAGTCCAGTCTGCTTGGCCATTTTCGTAGTGGGGCCTTGATCTAATAAAAAATATCTCCCCTGCATTGTCAGGCCGTCACACGTTTATCATAACGGCCACAGAATATTTTACCAAATGGGTGGAAGAAATTTCGTTAACCTCAACGAAAGGACCCCGCATTGTGGAGTTCATCTTGCATAACATCATATGTCGTTTTGGTATTCCATCCAAAATAATATCGGATAATGGGCCATCATTCAAGAACAAATACGTGTGTGCTTTGACCACAAAGTACAAAATTCAACACAGCTTTTCAACGCCCTATTATCCACAAGCAAACGGGCAAGCAGAGGCATCAAACAAAACACTAGTGGCCATCCTTAAAAATACAGTCGCAGACAGTCATAAGGATTGGCACATACAAATCCCACTTTCCCTTTGGGCTTACCGCACTAGCGTTCGGACACCAACTGGGGCAACTCCGTTTTCGCTTGTGTATGGCTCAGAGGCAGTAATGCCTCTCGAGTTAGAAATTCCTTCCCTTCGCATATCAATGCAGGAGTTCATCGATGATGACACTGCACGACAGGCCCGGTTAGACCAACTTATGTTGCTTGACGAACGACGCATGAATGCTCTCGAGCACTTACGTATCTATCAAGAGTAGCTTAAGAAAGCTTACAACATGAAAGTTCACCTAAGGGACTTTCGGGTTGGTGATTTGGTTTTGAAGGAAAACCAACAGAACTCTAATTTTCCGTCCCACCTAAGGGACAAGTTCGCAGCAAATTGGTTAGGTCCATATGTCATTGATAGCAAAATAGGACCCGGGACGTATCGGCTAGCTTCTCTTGACGGTATCAAGGAAATAGAACCCTTGAATATCAGTCATTTGTGACCATTTTATATCTAAGAGAGCCATATCCCAAAAATGCTCCAAGGATCCATAAGATCACTTGGTCAAACCAAAAAAAAGCTCCAAGGATTATCGTAATCACTTGGTCAAACCAAAAAGCTCCAAGGATTATCGCAATCACTTGGTCAAACAAAAAAGCTCCAAGGATTATCGCAATCACTTGGTCACCCCAAAAGCTCCAAGGATTATCGCAATCACTTGGTCAAACCAAAAAGCTCCAAGGATTATCGCAATCACTTGGTCAAACCAAAAAGCTCCAAGGATTATCGCAATCACTTGGTCACCCCAAAAGCTCCAAGGATCATCGCAATCACTTGGTCAAACCAAAAAGCTCCAAGGATTATCGCAATCACTTGGTCAAACCAAAAAGCTCCAAGGATTATCGTAATCACTTGGTCACCCCAAAAAGCTCCAAGGATTATCGCAATCACTTGGTCACCAAAAAAGCTCCAAGGATTATTGCAATCACTTGGTCAAACCAAAAAGCTCCAAGGATTATCGCAATCACTTGGTCAAACCCAAAAAGCTCCAAGGATTATCGCAATCACTTGGTCACCCAAAAAGCTCCAAGGATTATCGCAATCAATTGGTCACCCAAAAAGCTCCAAGGATTATCGCAATCACTTGGTCACCCCAAAAGCTGCAAGGATTATCGCAATCACTTGGTCACCCAAAAAAGCTCCAAGGATTATCGCAATCACTTGGTCACCCAAAAAGCCCCAAGGATTATCGCAATCACTTGGTCACCAAAATGCTCCAAGGATGTCCACAATCACTTGGTCAAAAATAAAAAATAATCAAAAACAACAAAAATTTGCATCTCATATCTAGGCATACTCAAATTCATCAATCGAGAGCTCTTCTTGCACCTCATATTCATATTCACAAAAATAAATCCATCAAAAATACAAAAATATGTAGCTGCATTAAGCATTGCATCCATACATTGCATATTTGTGGTCGTATAGGTCAAAGGCACCATAGGCTGTAATTGCCTTACTAAGTCCATCTTGCTTCACACTGTTCCATTTTACAAAAACAACAAAAACACCATGCATTGCTTTTACCACACTAGAGTCAGTGGTCTTTTAATGTATCAAGAGTTTTCATGATTCAGTCATCATTTTGCTTTTAGCTACGTCATGTACCGAGTCAGACATATTTTACGAAGGTAGACTCATACTTGAAATACACCTTGTTACGTAACATCCCAACACACATAAAAAAACATAAAACAATTCCTAAGTTGTGTGAACAAAAGATGAAACCTGCACAGTAATCCAGGTCACCAAAAGCGAAACGGTTATCTTGCTCATCCCCCTGTGCGAATGACCCCAAAAATGCTGAGAGTTGGCAAAAGGACAAGCATCCTCCCTACCCAATTCCCTAAGAATCCCTAGTTCTCAATAGTTGCAAAACATCAAAAATTTGCAAAACATCAAAAATCAAATATTTGACATCATACAGTGCACACATCAAATGGCACAAACGATAGTGATTTTCATCACTCCATCTCCCCAATCCCTTGCTCAAAAGAAAAACAAATCAAAATAAACAGTGATCTTATCACTACAAACGAGCAAGTATCCCAATACAATTGAAGAAAAGAAGGGAGTGGAACTTGAATCCCTAGATCTCTCAGCATTCTAAAAGGTCATAAGGCAAGCCTCAGTACCGATTTGGTTGATAGCCTATCGATAACTGGCGGTAAACCTCTCGCATGACGATATATCTATCACATTAACTTGCGTACAGATCAATGTTTGCATGTGGATGAGCTAGCTTATGGCATCCTGGATAACACCGCAGACTAATATAACTACATACAACAAAGGAGTTAGTGGAGCTAATTAGGTGATCCTCAATACAGGTTCGGTTGAAAGCCCATCTGGCACTGGCGGTATCCTAACAAATACCACATAAATGAACTCAATTGCACACATAGGGATGTGAAATAGCTTGGTCAAAAACAATTCCGATTCATACCTTGTTCAAAAGTCTTGTAAGACAAAGTACAATCGTGGCTAGTGAGTTAAAATGTCTTAGTCTCGAAAAACCTTAGCTACATTTATAAACCAACTGCGCTACTTTCCATCCTTACAATACCATTAGAAAATACAAAAAGAGAAAACCACATGTATACATACAAGAGCCATACATCATAGCAATCGCCTAAAAATGAATTAAAGAGCGTCTTAAATAGCCTATGGTGCCATAACCAATCACCACAAATATCATTCATCAATTTCACTTTGCATATCAAAAAGAAATAAAAAACATTTGCATTCATCATAACATAAGCATTCATCAAAATAAATAAACATGCATACATCCATAGCCATTAGCCATCATGCATAACAAAAATCAAATAATCACATGTAAAAAACCACAATAAAACTGGTCCTCAATCCTTGCAATCATATCCAAAAACACAACATAATGCTTCGACCACCATGATCATGCAGGATCGGTGCGACGGGAACTACCCCCCGTGGTGTGGGTCCTATGGGACCCTGCAGGGCGGCTACTGCTAGCCCCCGCATCATGCCTGCTACTGCCTCCCTCATCTAATTATTGGTGACGAGATGATGCTGACTGCTCAGTCACACTATCCCTCATTCGTCATGAATATCCACTGATCGAGGGCTCAGGTAGCCGCCCACCAAGGCGGATGACCTCCCTATCCAAGTCTATCCGATGTCGACACCACTCTGCCTCTCTCCGATGATAGTATGACACCGCATCATCGCGCTATGCCAGAACCCTATCCCGCTCTACCAGCTGAGCCTGTAGGAGATCCCTCTCCCACCTTGCATCCCCCAACTCCAGATCCCATATCTGCAGTAGCTCTATCAGTCGTGCATTTTTAGTGCGTATCTCAGACTCCACCTCCTTTGTGTCTGCCTGACGAACAGGACCCTCTAGAACAGCAGCCTGCTTTGGCTCCCACTGCTCCTCCATGTCTTGCATGTCGGGCTGACCCAGAGTGCCCAATAATACATCCTCATCCCCCACATCCAACATGTCCGCATCATCCAACGGACCTCCCCAATCATCCCCTGCTGCCTCAGCACTCTCCACTGCCGCTTTCATGCCTCCCAGTGGCCCCTCTCCTCTCCATCGCCGTAATACCCACCACGAGTCATACTCAATGGTAGTCCCGATTTCATCTACGTTCGGGACGTCAATAACCGCATCTGACTCCTTGTCCAATGGCACGGTGACCAGTGGATCTAAATCCCTCTCATCTCCTTGTCGTCGATAGACCACGGGCTCACCAGGCAACCCCTAGCGCACCACAAACTATCATGTAACCTGGATGTATGAAAAGAACTCATGCTCCGTCTCATGCCTCCCAGTCAACCACCACTCCCTGCGTACCCGACGAAGCCACTCTCTAGCCTCTGGCTAGGCTGGACAGTCCCTATAAGGGCACCAAAACACCTCCCCTGGAGTGAGCCGAGAAAAGGCATCAGTATAGTGCTCTACAGCACCTTCCCATCACCGACTCTGCCCCTGCTTCGCAGACCGCCGCCACAAAATTGCATAGCCTATCTCTACATCATCCATCGCCACCCAAGTCATCCATGGTAACCCGGTTGGCCTCTCAACTGCTATATGCTGCCAACCCCAGCACTGCAACAGATAACTGCAGCTGACCCCCTTTCGTTGCCGATAGCGCACCCCATACAGCTCCCCGTAGAGCTGTGCCAACAATGTCTGTCCCCACCTCAAAATCAGCGATGCCCCTATCGGGCACTCTACCAACTGCCACACCAAATCTAGCAGGTTCCACGGGAACCTCATGCCGGACGAATCAGGTAGAAGCATGTTATAAATGAGGCCCATCAAGAATGCGTGCCTCACTCCTAACACCCCCCTCTCCTGCCACCAGCCAACCAAAATCCCGCCAGCCTGGCAGTCCACCTCGGCTATCTCCACTGGGTTCGTTACACCCAGCCGCCCCCCATGCCCAAAGCATCTCGTAAGTACAGTAGTTCGCTGATCACGCGGCGATGACCTAATGGGCAGTCCATCTATCAAAATCCGAAGCAACCGATAGACATCCTCCAAAGTCACAGTCATCTCCCCTGTCGAGAGATGGAACGTGTTGGTCCGCGGATCCCAAAGTTTGATCAGGGCCGTCAGATAGGCCTGATCCGGGACCACAGGCTCTAGTCGAGACACCTGCTTGAGCCCAAGGGCATCAAGCCATTCCCAATCATCATCAGTCAGTGCACCCCATGCATTAGTAAAGGCGGTAGGTACACGGTACCGGCTCCGAACCTGCAAAAGAAAACAATTCAACAAAAAAAAAAATTAAAAATCATGAAAAAAAAATTGTACAGAGCATAAAAAGAAAATACAAGTAGTTGTCTTCAATCCAGTTTCAGGATTTAAGTTTTAAAACACATTTTGAAAAACAGCATCACAAAAACAATTAAATAAAACAAGTGAAAATTTAAACAAAAATAAGCTCTAGAGGACACTTACAGGTTTTGCTTCGGCTCCGCCACTCGAACCAGTTTGTGCACTCATGATTGCAGAGAGAATTCAAGTAGCGCTTCGCTTCGCAGAATTACCTCCTCCTCCTAGAGCTCCAAAATCGCAAGAAAAAAAAATGACACAAATGAGCCCAAATGCAAGTTTTGGCCCTTAAATAGGCCTTTTGAGCTGGAATTCATCCTTGATTGGGACGAGTGCTCAGGTTAGCACTCGTCTCACCCAGGGATGAATTCTACAGCTGGAATTCGTCCCACCCAGGGACGAATTCAAACTAGCACTTAAAAAACATCAAAACATGATCAAAAATGCACTAAAAATAGACAATAAATTTGCTCGATAGGAGTGCTATTGCATTTGACATCCAGAGCATACAAAATAGACATTGGAGTCACAAATTATCACTATCCTACTCCCTAAGAAGGCTACCATAGCCGGACCGCTCCACGGGAAGACGGATTTCCGATAATTTGATCCCCAAATGGTGTCACAAAAAACAACAAAAACAACAAATAAACGCAACACAAAAACATAGCAATAAGCATTGCCAAACACAAGTGCTCTTGCACTTAACCTCTAGGCAAACAAATTCTATGTCGAGGTTCAAATTGTCACTCTATTACTTCCCCAAGAAGGCTACCATATCCGGACCGCTCCACAGGAAGATGGGTTTTTGATGATTTCACCCCATTATGGCATCACCAAAAGGGTTAACACCCACCAAAAACAGGTCCAAATGTTGGAAAATTGCACATTCTTAAATGGTAAAACATCTAAAGGCACCCTTGCACAAGTCATCTTGGGTCAAGCGACTCGTCGCTTGAGGGGGTAGTCACACTTAGTCACCAATCAACAATCACACACCCAATTAAGGAAAACGACATGCATTCAAAGAATCATTGACAAAGACAATTACGCTCCTGCTTGGGGCAGTAAACAAGCAACAATCAAATCAATCAAACACTTGGCATTTCGTGAATCATGAACACAAGGTTCCCCTGAGGATAAAAGGTTGCGCCCTTTGCCTAATCATGACTGATCAATGTCCAAGTTCAAGTCACACCTCACCAAAATAGGTTAACACTTGAAATCAAACTCCTTAGCTCGTCAGAAGCAAGGATTCAAGAATGCATGCCCTTTCCATGCTTGGGGCATCAAAAGTTGGTTAGGTTACCAAGAAACCCTAATCATTAGTGCTTTGGTTATCTATTTTTGCTCGATGCTACGCTATGCACAGTGCATCCCAAAAATGGGCATCTGTAGACACCAAAACGGTACCAATCCGATTATGTGACTGCAAACACTGACCGCTTTGACAAACACAGCCCCCAGGGCAGCCCTCAGAGGTCAAACAGTGGTCCTAACCACTTTCATAGCAATTTTGTAAGGTCAGGAAGCAATTTGGTACATTTATACACTTTTCTCAGTATTCGTCTCACCCAGGGACGAATACTAACTGGGATTCGTCTCACCCAGGGACGAATTCTGAAATCGTCTCACCCAGGGATGAATTCCAAGTTTAACGGGCAAAAAGAAGAATGGTGCCAAGTGGCAGCCCACGACAGTCAGTTGATGACTCCTGCCTCGCACACATGTGTGGGTGGATAGATAGGCCATTAGAGGACTGTCACAAGGGCAGTTATGAGAACCCAAGTCAATGGAGGACTCCCCTCCCTCATGGGAAGACATGACTACCACATGGCACCTATGACCAACACATGGCATTTGTGCTTCCCTCTCAAAAGAGACTCCATGGGTCTATAAAAGGTGGGACTTTTCTCACCCAAAGGGGACAGATTGAAGGAGATTTCAAGCAACGAAGTGCTGCTGAGTTGAACACCCACTTGCATCTCCTTTGATTCACCTTATCACATCCACCAATCTCTTTTGCAAGGGAGGTTGTTGGGTGGCTTTTGGAAACTTGAATCTGACCCAAATCCAACATATGGACACCTAAATCAACCAATTTGCCGACCCACCAATCCTAAGAAGTTTTTGGGCCCATCCCTAGTGGATTGGCTCCAAAATCAAGTGCCAACGGTGGGAGGCCCACTTGGGCACCCCCGCACTTTCTAAGTTTTATTCTGAAGAATTCTAGATTACTTTTTCATGTTGCATTTTATGTTATTATGTTTGGTGAATTCATAGCTTCAATTTCATAACATTCTGATCAGATTTTAACATGCTTTGTGTCGCTTTGTTGTTTCACTAACTTGCAGGTGGCGATATCGAATTCCCGAGGATAGAGGCCAAATTGGGAGAATCCGACCATCTGGGTCATCCCAAAATGGCCCCAATTACATAACCCCTCTGTTTGTAGGCATTTTTCAGGTCTCGAGATTCGACATTGGAGCAGCATCAGGTCGGCTTTTCCAACACAGAAGAATTCGTCCCACCCAGGGACAAATAGCAGTCAGAATTCGTCCTGCCCAGGGACGAATTCCAGTTGAAGGCAGATTGGTCGACTGTCTCAGTGGCAGTGGCCTTCTGGTGATGTTTTCTATCCTCTGTCAAGTTTTTAGGTCATTTAGAGTCATTTTACTCACTGTTTCAGACAAATGTTTGCATGCATCTTTTGGCGATTTTAGAGAACAAAAACTTCTTATGTGCAGCAGGTGCTACTGACATATTCGTTGTTTATTTGTTCACAGGAGGAGCAGCAGAGGTCAAATACTCATTGACATCAGCGGTGGCATCATCTTGGTCCGTCCATTTCAAGTGTGGGCACGCGAAAAGAGGAACCTTAAGTCTCGATTGTAGTCAAATTCTTTTAACGCTCCTAGCCCCCGAAAAGGGAGGAGGCGTATTTGTAACAGAGATCAAGAAAGTTTAATGAAAGGGCTGTGTTTTCTCCATTTGCTTGTGTCTCTTCCAATTCATTTCTTTCATTTCATGCAATTTACATTTCTAGGACTTAAGCGTATTTGATTTTGAATGCATCGCAATTAGTGTTTCTTTCGCCCGAAATCTCGTGCTTTCAACCTATACTGAGGATAACCTAATTAGATCCACTAACTCCTTTGTTGTATTTAGTTAGATTAATCTGTAGTGTTATCCAGGATACCATAAGCTAGCTCATCCTTATGCAAACATTGGTCTACACATATGCAAAGCGAATGTGACAGACATATCGTCATGCGTGTAGGATACCACCATTGCCGGATAGGCTATCAACCAAACCTGTAATGAGGATCACCTAGATGGTTTTTGAATGCTAAGAATTCCAGGGATTCAAGTTCAGGATATTTGTTGGATGAATGATTTGGAAAGTTGCTCGTCTATATAGTGATGAAAATCACTGTTTATTTTCTATTAATTCTTTTTGAGCACGGATTTTGAATAGTGGTGATAACCACTGTTATTTGATTTTGTATTTTGAGTATTGTGAGTTTGAACTTGTGAATGGTCTTGATCCTTGTGGCCTTGGGGATGACTATGCATCCTTTGTAGGGACGTATAGTACGAATCCTTACGACGTTGGGAACCAAGGGGGTGATGGAGATTATGAAGTAGGAGCATTGATCTATTTTGCCTTGGGGATGACTACCCATCCTGGTTAGGGGCGGATAGTACGAATCCTTACAACTTGGAGACCAAAGGTGAATGGAAAGTGTTAGGATGATGGTTTGTTGGAATTTTGTTTATGAATGGCGTTGATCCTTTTTGGGTCTTGGGGATGACTACCCATCCTTGGCAGGGACATGTAGTACAAATCCTTACAACTTTGGGAACCAACTATGATTGGGATTTGGTAGTGGTGAAAACCACTGTATATGGATGTGAATGGATAGGAAAGAGCTTGTCCTTTTGTGAATTCTCAGCATTATGGAACCATTTGCACGGGGGGATGAGCAAGATAACCGTTTCGCTTATGGTGACCTGGAGTATCCTGCAGGTTTCATCTTTCGTTCACACAACTTGGGAATTTTTATGTGTTTGAATTTGTGTTGGGATGTTACGTAACAAGGCGTATTTCAAGTGTAACTCTACCTTCATAAAATCTATCTGACTTGATACATTACATGGCTAAAGAGCAAAATGATGACTGAATCACGAAAACTCTTGATACATTAAAAAGACCACTGACTTTAGTGTGGTAAAAAGCAATGCATGGTGTTTTTGTTGTTTTTGTAAAATGGAACAGTTTTGAACAAGATGGACTAGCAGAGCAATTACAGCCTATGGTGCATTTGACCTGTACGACCACAAATATGCAATGTATGGATGCAATGCTTGATGCAGCTACATATTTTTGTATTTTTTGGATGGATTGATTTTTGTGAATATGAAGATGAACTGCGAGAAGAGCTCTCTATTGATGAATTTAAGTATGCCTAGAAATGAGATGCAAATTTTTTTTTGTTGTTTTTGATGATTTTTGAATTTGGACTTTTCTTATTTTTGACCAAGCAATTGTGGAAATCCTTGGAGCATTTTGGGGTTGACCAAGCAATTTAAAGAGATCCTTGGAGCGTTTTGGTATTGACCAAGCGGTTGCAAGAATCCTTGGAGCATTTGGGGTGATCAAGTGATTGCGATAATCCTTGGAGCTTTTGGGTTTTGACCAAGCGATTGCGATAATACTTGGAGCTTTTTGGGTGACCAAGTGATTGCGAGAATCCTTGGAGCTTTTGGGGTGACCAAGTGATTGCAATAATCCTTGGAGCTTTTGGGTTTTGACCAAGCAATTACGATAATCCTTGGAGCTTTTGGGTTTTGACCAAGCGATTGCGATAATCCTTGGAGCTTTTGGGTTTTGACCAAGTGATTGCGATAATCCTTGGAGCTTTTGGGGTGACCAAGTGATTGCGATAATCCTTGGAGCTTTTGGGGTGACCAAGCGATTGCGATAATCCTTGGAGCATTTTGGGATGACCAAGCAATTACGATAATCCTTGGAGCCTTTGGGATTGACCAAGCGATTATAGAATCCTTGGAGCTTTTGGCTTGCTCTTCAGGGGATAGAGGTACCCCCAGCTTGATGATATGTGTGCATCGGATCTGGCTCTGTAGGGATTGGCATGAATGGATCGGCCCTATGCACGGATAGGAGGACAGGGTCTGCCCTCGGCACTAATGTTGCTATGAGGTCTCTGGGTTGAAATTGATCTTTGTGTGCCCAAAGTTTTGGATGTAATTCTTGGTCCCACTGTGGTGGGTTAACGCGCCACTCATGCCCTAGTATTATGTTTATCTGTTGACATGCTTCATCGATATTTATAGGATGTCGATGTTGTCGCATGTGATTGTTGTGGGCTATCTTTGTTTTATCTTCACTTTCAACCAGTGAGTACAGCTCATCAGAATCTAGAGATTCTGATACATGGAGGACTGCATCATCAGTGAGTACAGTTAAAGGTTGATCCTCTTCGAAAGGAGCCTCATGTAAGTTGGACCTTGGGAGCTCCAAAATCTTGGTCTCTACCGACTCGAAGTGCTCTAGTGCTTTGCCTGTATCAGGGGATTTGAGCTTCTCCTCTTTGGTTGGTTCTTGTTGAGGAACTTGGGGCTTATGGAGGGGTGGCCATATGGCACCCCCCATGCCTTGGTAGGGCAGTTCATCCCGCTCTTCTTCTTGCTCTGATTCCTCAGAGGCTTCTTGATGAATTTCTAAGGGTGGCCCATAAACCTGGGTGGATGTCTGAGGAAGGCACCCATCATTGGTTATAGGATTAGCCTCTCGCTCATGTTTAGGAGGCATTGGGGGTGGCGCTTCATGAATTGAGAGAGTAGCCTCCCGCTCCTGTCTAGGAGGTGTTGGGGGTAGTGTTTGATGAGGTCGCAAGGACCTGTCTCGCCCCCCTGGGTTGTGCCCCTCAAAATGTTTTGTCTTATGTGTGTGAGGGGTTGGATTCCTCTCCTACATAGTGTGTTGGAACAACTCATCCTTCTGGTACTGAAGGCGCTCTTTGTTAATATGGTATAGTTCCTCTAATGATAGTCGGTCTAGCTCACGTAGCGTGAGTTGCACCTGATGCGCGAAATGCTTGATAGATTCTAAGATAGTTGGTCCTACCGCCTCATGTCTAGAAGGCCTAGATGCCTCTCCTACATATCTATCTCAGTCGTAGTGATCCAAGATCTCTATAGGCGACCTCCCTTTATTGGGGGTAGCGGCATTCCCTCGAGGCTTTGGCCTCAATGAGTGGTCCTGATAAATAGCAGGTGCGGAGGTGTGTTGCTCCCGTGATGTGTATTGTTTTTGAGGAAGGTAAGGGTTTTCCTCATGCTCTCTTTCATAAGTGAAAAATGTATGGATGGAGCTAGCTCGCCCTACCTGAAGAGCCTTGTGCTCTGGATTTGTCCTTGTAGTCCTGACAACTAGAGGGGGTGAAGGAGGGATAGTGTAATCATGTGGTTCCTCCCATCGAACCCTATGTTGACTTAGCACTTCATCGCGTAGTGACCGCTCATAGCGAGCATCTAAGGGAGCTCTCCTATGGATGTACCCCTCATGGAAGGGTGTGTGCTGAGTGCTATGCTGAACAGGAGTGCTCCTAGAAGAGGTGCCCCTATAGTCCCTTTCTATTAAGGTGTGGAGGGGATTGCCTTGTGTGTTAGGTCGCCAAGGTGGTATGACCAAATCCTTGGGACTGTAATGGAGATTACTTGTGCCTCCTTGGACATTCCCCACAGCCTCTGCCCGTGATTGGGCTTGGCTGCGGGTGAGCACTATGATGATCTCTCTAAAAAAGCCTAAAATTGAAAATGAGTCAGATGGGGCCCAAAATTGGCGTGCGCATCCCTATTATAGTAGATAAGACAAAAATGAAGTCTCAAGTCCTAGCTCTAAATACATTAGGAGATATTGACATCTGAACAACTCAAAAAGTGTAAAAAATTAGGTTATCAAATTTAAAACCTAATTTCGGAGCACTAGATGATGGAATTTGGCCCCCAAAACTGACTTTTTTGGACAAATAGAATTCCAAGGAATTATATTTGTTTAAAATTATCCCAACTAACTCCCTGTAAAATTTCAAGTCAATCGGAGCTACGGTTGAGAAGTTAAGGCCCCGACAAGATGCACTAAAATTTAGGGAAAAAAAATAAGATTTCCCATATTTTGTTGGATGCTCCTGCATCACTTATGGGCACCTTTGGGGTGCTCTTGGGTTGACCAAAGGGTTCATGGACACTTTTGGGGCCTTTTGGGGATGACCAAACGATTACGGGAATCCTTGGAGCTTTTTGAAGCGAGTGACAAAATGCATAGATTTTTATCTTTTGTTTATGATTTTTGATTTTAATTTTTTTTGTTACACTAAGCAGAAATGAACACACACATACACAAGCGGTGATTATCTCTTTTAAGGATTAGTAGTGTGTCTTAAATTGGTTTAGTGCATTTTGATGTTTTATTTTGTTTTTGCAATTTTGGAAGAACGTTTAAATGCATAATGTTGGCTCATATGACTCCCATAAATGGTCGCCCCTTCAATATACCATTGCCAGACTGATATACCAACCTCTATATATACCCGCCCTTACGAGATGGAAACTATAGGTACATGATAGTAGATGGTACGTGGAACATAGGTGGTATGGAAGGGGGATTGTCCTGTTAATGACACCTACCATAGAAGACTTATCCTCGCACGCATGGGAATCACCCCAACGACACTCGATCAGCTTTCGTCAGGATTTACGCCTAACAACAGTGACAATCAGGGAAATGGATGCAAAGCTAATCCAAGGTGGTGATGAACCCACCGTTGGACTTGCTCAAGGGCTGGGGTCTTACGACCAGCTCCTTGGTTTAAAATGTGCCACGTGCCATGTGTGTGGTTTATTTTACTTAGGAAAATGAAACATGCAATCAACCACTATTTTCTTTAAGCACACAAGAATTGACAAAATTGAAAGCAGAAAATAAAAAAACAATGACAAACACAGTTTAGAACTTTACCTCTTTTCTGCCTGGACTTGCTATTTTTTATCTTCTTTTCTAAAAATTCACAGGCAAGAATTCGTCCCTTTGTGAGACGAATTACAGAACAGAATCCGTCCCTGCCAGAATTTAAAATTCGTCTCAGGGTCAGACGAATTACAGTCAGATATTTATCACAGTCAGAGACGAATAGCAGTCTGCTTTAAAAACGTGTACCTATCAAGCACAAAAACACAAAAAGGATAAGTTATTTGATCTCAAAACCAGGGGACAGGGTCCCACCATGATAGCCACTGAAAGCACGAGATTTCGAAAGCTTTTTAGAAAGAACAACTACTTTGATGCATTCAAATCAAAATAACGCCTAAGTCCTAGAACACGAAATGCATTTAAACGAAAGAGGCAAATAGATCGAAACCAGTTACAAGAATTTAGAGAGAAGTCACAGCCCTTTTATTAAACTTGTCAACCATGGTTACAAAATCGCCTCCTCCCTTTTTAGGGGCTAGGAGCGTTAAATGGATTCAGTTACAATATTGATCATTGAGGACTTTCCAATAGTGTGCACATGACCATACCATCCCATTATTTTTGAGAAATTTATCAACCAACATATGCGCTTATAGATATCCCTATGTGCAAAAGTTAGTACAAGAACTATTGAAGGCAAGGGTAGTTCAAAAAAGCAGTACTCCTTATCCATGACCAATTTTTTCATTTGAAAAAATATCTTGGATATTATATATCAATTTTTGGGTATTGAAAAATATCATTATTAAGGATAAATTTTCAATTTTATTTATAAATGAGATACTAGACCGACTACAAGGTATTGGTTTTTCTCCAAGCTGGATTTTATGTTAGGACACCACCAAATTTGTAGCCATTGATGTATTTTTAGCCATATTAAATCATAGGTATTGATATCCAAGATCTAATATTAATCACAATATTGAATCTTATTAATATGTGATCAATATAAATCAAATTATAGTCATGAAATAATAACAATATTTTAGAATAATACTCACAATACTATTGATTAAATATACAATATTTGTATTCATTATTCATTACAATACATAGATCTTTGTCTCCGTAATATAACATTAAATGTGACGTTTCAATACTTTGATTATTGCTTTCCTCACATGTCCAAGTGAAAGCACGAGATTCCGGGCAAAGGAAACACTAATTGCGATGCATTCAAATCAAATACGCTTAAATCCTAGAAATGTAAAGTGCATGAAATGAAAGAGATGCATTGAAATGAGATACAAGCAAAATGGAGAAAACACAGCCCTTTCATTAAACTTTCTTGATCTCTGTTACAAAGACGCCTCCTCCCTTTTCAGGGGCTAGGAGTGTTAAAAGAATTTGATTACAATCAAGACTTAAGGTTCCTCTTTCCGCGTGCCCACATTTGAAATGGGCAGGCCAAGATGATGCCGTCGCTGATGTTGATGAGTCCTTAACCTCTTCTGCTCCTCTTGCAAACAAAGAAACAACAAAGATGTCAGTAGCACCTGTTGCAAATAGTAAGTGTTTGTTCTCTAAAATCGCCAAAAGATACATGTAAATAATTAGCCAAATCGATAGACAAAATGACTCTAAATGACCTAAAAATTTGACAGAGGACAGAAGACAGAAGACATCACCAGAGGGCCATTGCCATTGAAACAGTTGGCCAATATACCTTAAACTAGAATTTGTCCCTGGGTAGGACGAATTCTGACTGCAATTCGTCCCTGGGTGGGACGAATTCTTCTGTGTTGGAAAAGCCGACCTGCTGCTGCTCCAATGTTGATTCCCGAGACATCCAAAACACCTGCAAATAGAGGGGTTATGTAATTGGGGCCATTTTGGGATGACCCAGATGGTCGGATTCTCCCAATTTTGCCTCTATCCTCAAGAATTTGATATCGCCACCTGCAAGTTAGTGAAACAACAAAGCGACACAAAACGTGATAAAATCTGATCAAAATGTTATGAAATTGAAGCTATGAGTTAACCAAAAAGAATAACACGATATGCAAACTGAAACAATAATCTAGAATTCTTTAAAACTTAGAAAGTGCGGGGGCGCCCAAGTGGGCCTCCCACCGTTGGCACTTGATTCCGGTGCCAATCCACTAGGGATGGGACCAAAACCTCTTAGGATTGGGGGGTCGGCAAATTGGTTGATTCAGGTGTCCATATGTTGGATTTGGGTTAGATTCAAGCCTCCAAAAGCCACCCAACAACCTCCCTTGCAAAAGATATTGGTGGATGTGAGAAGGTGAATCAAAGGGGATGCAAGTGGGTTTTCAACTCGGCAGCACTTCGTTGCTTGAAATCTCCTTCAATCTGTCCATTTGGGTGAGAAAAGTCTGACCTTTTATAGACCCATGGGGTCTCTTTTGAGAGGGAAGCACAAATGCCATGTGTTGGTCATATGTGCCATGTGGCAGTCATGTCTTCCCATGAGGGAGGGGAGTCCTCCATTGACTTGGGCTCTCATAATTGCCCTTGTGACAGTCCTCTAACGGCCTATCTATCCACCCACACACGTGTGCGAGGCAGGAGTCATCAATCGATCGTCTCGGGATGCCACTTGGCACCATTCTTCTTTTTGCCCGTTAAAATTGGAATTCATCCCTGGGTGAGACGATTTCAGAATTCGTCCCTGGGTGAGACGAATCCCAGTTAGTATTCGTCCCTAGGTGAGACGAATACTGAGCAAAGTGTATAAATGTACCAAATTGCCTCTTGACCTTACAAAATTGCTATGAAAGTGGTTAGGACCACTGTTTAACCTCTGAGGGCTGCCCTGGGGGCTGTGTTTGTCAAAGCGATCAGTGTTTGCAGTCACATAATCAGATTGGTGCTATTTTGGTGTCTACAGATCCCCCTTTTTGGGATGCGCTGTGCATAGCGCAGCGCCGAGCAAAAATAAATAACCAAAGCACTAATGATTAGGGTTTCTTGGTAACCTAACCAACTTTTGATGCCTCAAGCATGGAAAGGGCATGCATTCTTGAATCCTTGCTTCTGACGAGCGAAGGAGCTTGATTTCAAGTGTTAACCTATTTTGGTGAGGTGTGACTTGAGCTTGGACATTGATCAGTCATGATTAGGCAAAGGGCGCAACCTTTTATCCTCAGGGGAACATTGTGTTCATGATTCACGAAATGCCAAGTGTTTGATTGATTTGATTATTGCTTGTTTACTGCCCCAAGCAGGAGTGTGATTGTCTTTGTCAATGATTCTTTGAATGCATGTCGTTTTCCTTAATTGGGTGTGTGATTGTTGATTGGTGACTAAGTGTGACTACCCCCTCAAGCGACGAATTGATGAGAGAATGACCTTTGTGAGAAAAGCGACGAGTCGCTTGACCCAAGATGACTTGTGCAAGGGTGCCTTTAGATGTTTTATCGTTTAAGAATGTGCAATTTTTCCAACATTTGGACCTGTTTTTGGTGGGTGTTAACCCTTTTGGCGACGTCGTAATGGGGTGAAAGTGTCGATAATCCGTCTTCCCGTGGAGCGGTCCGGCTATGTTAGCCTTCTTGGGGAAGTAGGAGAGTGACAATTTGAGCCCCGACATCGATTTTCTATGCCAAGAGGTTAAGTGCAAGAGCACTTGTGTCCGAAAATGCTTATTGCTTTGTTTTTATGTTGCATTTTTTATTGTTTTTGTTGTTTTGTTGTTTTTTGTGACGCATTTTGGGATTAAATTGTCGTAATTTGTCTCCCGTGGAGTGGTCCGGCTATGGTAGCCTTCTTAGGGAGTAGGATTGCGATAATTTTGTGACCCCAATGTCTTTTTTGTATGCCCCAGATGTCAGGTGCAGTAGCACTCCTATCGGGCAAGTTTATTGTCTGTTTTGAGTTCATTTTTTATCATTTTTTGATGTTTTTGAAGTTCTGGCCTGAATTCATCCCTGGGTGGGACGAATTCCAGCTGGAGAATTCCTCCCTGGGTGGGATGAGCACTAACCAGAGTGCTCGTCCTAGTCAAGGATGAATTCCAGCTCAAAAGGCCTATTTAAGGGCCAAAACTTGAATTTGGGCTCATTTGTGTCATTTTTTTCTTGTGATTTTGGAGCTCTGGGAGGAGGAGGTAATTATGCGAAGCGAAGCGCTGTTGGAATTCTCTCTACCATCATGAGTGCACAAACTGGTTCAAGCGGCGGAGCCGAGGCAAAACCTGTAAGTGTCTTCTAGAGCTTATTTTTGTTTAAACATAGTTAAACCTAGTCAAAGAATTTTGCTTACGACTAAACCCTAGGTTAGCGGAACGTAAACCCTAAGACGTATATTTTTTTGTGTTTTTGAATTTATTTTTATTCTATTTTTAAATTAATCAGTTAAGATTAGAAATATTGGAACTGAAGATTTGTTTTTGTTTTGTTTATTTGATTTTTTTGCTTTTTTTTATTGTTGTACAGTTCTTTTCCATGACTTTTAATTTTTAATTTTTTTGAATTGTTTTCTTTTGCAGGTTAGGAGTCGGTACCATGTACCTACCGCCTTTACTGAGGTGCGGGGTGCACTGACTGATGATTATTGGGAATGGCTTGATGCCCTTGGGCTCAAGCAGGTGTCTCGACTGGAGCCTATGGTCCCGGATCAGGCCTATCTGATGGCCTTGATCAAACTTTGGGATCCGTGGACCAACACGTTCCATCTTCCGACAGGGGAGATGACTGTAACTTTGGAGGATGTCTATTGGTTGCTTCGGATTTCGATAGACGGACTGCCTATTAGGACATTGTCACGTGATCAACGAACTACTGTACTTATGAGATACTTTGGGCATGGGGAGTGGCTGGGTGTAATGAACCCAATGGAGACAGCTAAGGTGGACTGCCAGGCTGGTGGGATTTTGGTTGGTTGGTGGCAAGAGAGGGGGGTGTTAGGAGTGAGGCACGCATTCTTGATGGGCCTTATTTCTAACATGCTTCTCCCTAATTCATCAGGCGTGAGGTTCTCGTGGAACCTATTGGATTTGGTATGGCAGTTGGTAGAGTGCCCGATAGAGGCACCACTGATTTTGAGATGGGGACAAACATTGTTGGCATAGCTCTACGGGGAGCTGTATGCGGTCTGCTGTCGGCAGCGTAAGGGCATCAGTTGCAGTTATCTGCTGCAGTGCTGGGGTTGGTAGCATATAGTAGTGGAGAGGCCGATCGGGTTACCGTGGACGACTCGGGCAGCGATGGATGAAACAGAGATAGGCTATGCAGTTTTGTGGCGGCAGTCTGCGGAGCAGGGGCAGATTCGGCGATGGGCAAGTGCTGTAGAGCACTATACCGATTCCTTTTCTCGACTCACTCCAGGGGAGGTGTTTTGGTGGCCTTATCAGGACTGTCCAGCTTGGCCAGAGGCTGGAGAGTGGCTCCATCCGGTACGCAGGGAGCGGTGGTTGACTGGGAGGCACAGGACGGAGCATGAGTTCTTTTCATACAGCCGGGTTACATGACAGTTTGGGGTGTGCCAGGGGTTTCCTGGTGAGCCTGTGGTCTATCGACGATGGGGATATGAGAGGGATTTAGATCCACCAGTCACCGCACCATTGTGTGAGGAGTCAGATGTGGTTATTGACGTCCCGAACGTAGATGACGTTGGGACTACCACTGAGTATGACTCATGGTGGGTACTACGGTGATGGAGAGGAGAGGGGCCACTGGGAGGTGCGGAGGTGGTAGTGGAGGGTGCTGAGGCAGCAGGGGATGATTGGGGAGGTCCGTTGGATGATGCGGACATGTTGGATTTGGGGGATGAGGATGTAGACTTGGGCGCTTCGGATCAGCCATACATGCAGGATGTGGAGGATCAGTGGGAGCCAGAGCAGGCTGCTATTCCAGAGGGTCATGTTCGTCAGGAAGACATAGAGGAGGTGGAGTCTGAGATACGTGCTAAAAATGTGCGACTGACATAACTGCTATGGATACAGGATCTAGAGTTGGGGGATGTGAGGCAGGAGCTGGGGGACACACTGCGGGAGAGGGATCTCCTACGGGCTGAGCTGGCAGAGCGAGATAGGGTTCTGGCATAGCACGACGATGCGGTGTCATACTATCATTGACGTGAGGCAGAGTGGTGTCGGCATCGGATAGAGTTGGAGAGGGAGGTCATCCACCTTGGTGGGCGACTTCCTGAGCCCTCGGTCAGTGGATCTTCATGCCGGACGAGGGATAGTGTGACTGAGCAGTCAGCATCATCTCATCGTCGATGATTAGATGAGGGAGGCGGTAGCAGGCATGATGCGGGGGCTGGCAGTAGCCGCCCTGTAGGGTCCCATAGGACCCACACCACGGGGGGTAGTTCCCGTCACACCGATCCTACGTGATTATGGTGGTCGACACTTTAGGTTGGATTTTTGGATATGATTGCGGGGATTGAGGACCAGTTTTGTAGCCTGCGGGCATTTTTTTGACGATATATATATATACCAGTTTTATTGTGGTTTCTTACATGTGATGATTTGATTTTTGTTATGCATGATGGCTAATGACTATGGATGTATGCATGTTTATTTATTTTGATGAATGCTTATGTTATGATGAATGCAAATGTTTTTTATTTCTTTTTGATATGCAAAGTGAAATTGATGAATGATATTTGTGGTGCTTGCTATAGGTTGTTTAAGACGCTCTTTAATTCATTTTTAGGCGATTGCTATGATGTATGGCTCTTGTATGTATACATGTGGTTTTCTCTTTTTGTATTTTCTGATGGTATTGTAAGGATGAAAAGTAGCGCAGTTGGTTTATAAATGTAGCTAAGGTTTTTTGAGACTCAGACATTTTAACTCACTAGCCACGATTGTACTTTGTCTTACAAGACTTTTGAACAAGGTATGAATCAGACTTGTTTTTGACCCAGCTATTTCACATCCCCATGTGTGCGATTGAGTTCATTATTGTGGTATTTATCAGGATACCACTAGTGCCAGATGGGCTTTCAACCGAACCTGTACTGAGGATCACCTAATTAGCTCCACTAACTCCTTTGTTGTATTTAGTTAGATTAATCTGCGGTGTTATCCAGGATGCCATAAGCTAGCTCATCCACATGCAAACATTGATCTATACGCAATTTAATGTGACGGATATATCGTCATGCAAGAATTTTACCGCCAGTTACCGATAGGCTATCAACCAAACCGGTATCGAGGCTTGCCTTATGACCTTTTAGAATGCTGAGAGTTCCAGGGATTCAAGTTCAACTCCCTTCTTTTCTTCAATTGTATTGGGATACTTGCTCGTTTTTAGTGATAAGATCACTGTTTATTTTGATTTGTTTTCTTTTGAGCAAGGGATTGGGGAAATGGAGTGATGAAAATCACTATCGTTTGTGCTGTTTGATGTGTGCACTGTATGATGTCAAATATTTGATTTTTGACGTTTTGCAAATTTTTGATGTTTTGCAACTATTGAGAACTAGGGATTCTTAGGGAATTGGGTAGGGAGGATGCTTGTCATTTTGCCAACTCTCAGCATTCTTGGGGTCATTCGCACAGGGGGATGAGCAAGATAACCGTTTTTCTTATGGTGACTTGGATTACTGTGCAGGTTTCATCTTTCGTTCACACAACTTAGGAATTGTTTTATGTGTTTTTAATTTGTGTTGGGATGTTACGTAACAAGGCGTATTTCAAGTGTAACTCTACCTTCGTAAAATCTGTCTGACTCGGTACATGACGTAGCTAAAAGCAAAATGATGACTGAATCATGAAAACTCTTGATACATTAAAAGACCACTGATTCTAGTGTGGTAAAAGCAATGCATGGTGTTTTTGTTGTTTTTGTAAAATGGAACAGTGTGGAATAAGATGGTCTATCAGAGCAATTATAGCCTATGGTGCCTTTGACCTATACAACCACAAATATGTAGCGTATGGATGCAATGCTTAATGCAGCTACATGTTTTAGTATTTTTGATGTATTTATTTTTGTGAATGTGAATATGAGGTGCGAGAAGAGCTCTCGATTGATGAATTTGAGTATGCCTAGATATGAGATGCAAATTTTTGTTGTTTTTGATTATTTTTTATTTTTGACCAAGTGATTGTGGACATCCTTGGAGCATTTTGGTGACCAAGTGATTGCGATAATCCTTGGAGCTTTTTTGGGTGACCAAGTGATTGCGATAATCCTTGGAGCTTTTTTGGGTGACCAAGTGATTGCGATAATCCTTGGAGATTTTTTGGGTGACCAAGTGATTGCGATAATCCTTGGAGCTTTTTGGGGTGACCAAGTGATTGTGATAATCCTTGGAGATTTTTGGGGTGACCAAGTGATTGCAATAATCCTTGGAGATTTTTGGGGTGACCAAGTGATTGCGATAATCCTTGGAGCTTTTTTTTTGGTTTGATTATCGCAATCACTTGGTCAAAGCACGCACATCTTTGTTCTTGAATGATGGCCCATTATCCGATATTATTTTGGATGGAATACCAAAACGACATATGATGTTATGCAAGATGAACTCCACAATGTGAGGTCCTTTCGTTGAGGTTAACGGAATTGCTTCCACCCATTTGGTAAAATACTCTGTGGCCGTTATGATAAACATGTGACGGCCTGACGATGCAGGGGATATCTTTCTGATTAGATCGAGGCCCCACTACAAAAATGGCCAAGCAGATCGGACTGTCTGTAGGGCCCGGGAAGGTACGTGCATCAAATTGGCATGATGTTGACATTTCACACACTTCT
>JAQPPZ010010054.1:0-27787 GCA_028583015.1 Wollemia nobilis | reverse complement strand
GCGGTCTACCTTATAACTCCCCAGTTATGAGCTTGATTTGATAAAACATTTTTAGCTTATGTTTTTTAGGCTTTCTTATGACTCCCTAGTTAAGATATTTCACCTATTGAACTTAAGCACTTTCTATTTTGATGAGGTTCTATTTGTTGGAATTATTTTATCCCTTTAATATAAGTTTGATACAAGTATAGTAATTAGTTTCCAACTATTGATTTTCCATATAGAACCTTATTTTATAGCCTATGAGATGATTGGATATGGGGTACTATGGCAGAGGTCGAAGGAGCAGGGACATAGTCGATGATGGGAAGGTGTCGTAGGGCACTATGTCGATGCCTTTGCTCGGCTTACTCTTGGAGAGGTGTTTTGACACCCCTACTAAGACTGTCTAGCCTGGCCTGAGGCTAGAGAGTGGCTCTGGTGGGTATGGAGGGGGCGGTGGCTAATTGGGAGGCATGGGATAGAACAGGAGTTCTTCCCATATGGTTGGGCTACATGACAGTTCGGGGTGCACCAGGGGATGCCTGGTGAGCCCGTAGTCTATCGACGTTGGGGAGATGAGAGGACGCTATACCGGCCAGTCATTGCACCACTTGGCAAGGATTCAGATACAGTGATTGACATCCCAGATGTGGATGATGTCAAGACGACTGCTGAGTATGATCAGTGGTGGACTCTACGACGATGGCTAGGTGAGGGGCCTCTAGGGGGTGCCACAACAACAATAGGGGATGAGGGTACAGAGGTACCAGATGAGGGTTGGGGTGCTCCACATGATGATGAGGACATGGTAGAGGTGGAGGATGTTGGAGGGGATTTTGGGATACCGGACCAGCCAGACTAGCCAGAGTAGGTTGTTGTCCCAGATTCACCTATGCCTCAGGCAGGTTCGAAGGATGTGGAGGTGAGGCTCAACACTGAGATAGCATGAGTGGAGGACCTGCTACGGAGGCAAGATGGGGAGCTAGGAGAAGCTTTGCAGGAGAGAGATCTCTTGTAGACTCAGTTGGCAGAGTAGGAGAGCGCATGGGCTGCATCTCACTAGTAGGAGGGGGATACTGATGCTGCACAGGAGAGGGATCTCCTACAGGTGCAGCTAGCATAGCATGATGATGTAGTAGCTTACTACCGTTGATGGGAGGCAGAGTGGGGTCGACGAGAGGTAGATTGGCGGTGGTAGGATTCAGATTGGTGATGGCATCGACTGGAGATGGAGGGAGAGATTATCCGCCTTGGTGGGTGAATACCTGAGCCTCCTAGAGGTGGCTCGTCGTATTGGATGAGAGACAACGGGACTGAGCAGTCAGCATCATCCTGTCGTAGGTGGCTAGATGGAGGCGGTAGTGGGCATGATACAGGGGCGAGCAGCAGTCGCCCTGAGAGGTCCCATAGGACCCACACTACAGGGGGTAGTTCCTGTCTCATCGATCTTGCGTGATCATGGTGGCCGATGCCCTAGGCTGGGGGGTTTTTGAGTTTTTGGGTTTTGGTAGCGAGGTCCGAGGACTATCATGTTCTGTAACTGCATGGTGTGGACTAACTTGTGTATCCTGCTGCCAAGGTAGGATGGTCAAGTCTTTAGGGCTATATCAGGGGTGACTTTTCCCCCTTGGTGCATTCTCTACAGCTTCTGCCTGTGATTGGGCTTGGCTACAGGTGTACACCATGGTGATGTTAACCTAAAGATGCGAAAATTCTTTTTTTTTTTGGATTTTTCTTTTTATGATTTTGATACTCTAAACATAAAATAGCATACACACACAAGCAATGATTATCTCTTTTAAAGATTAAAAGTGTGCCCTAAATCTGGTTTAGTGTGTTTTGTTGTTTGTTTTTTGAAAGCTTTTTATGAAAACCATTTAAATGCAATTATGAAGGCTCTTATGACTCCCAAAATGGTCGCCCCTTCAATATACCATTGCCGGACCGATATACCAACCTCTCTATATACCCGCACTTATGTGAGGGAGACTATAGGTACGTGAGAGTAGATGATACGTGGAACATAGGCGGTACAGAAGGGGAATCGCCCTTTTTATGACACCTACCATAGAAGACTTATCCTCATGTGCTAGGAATAACCCCAAGCTACACTTGGTCAGCTTTCATCAAGATTTACATCTAGCAACAGTCGCGATTGGGGTAATGTATGCAAATATCCAAGCCAACGTGGTGATGAAATCCACTGTTGGTCTTGCTCAAGGGCTAGGGTTTTACGACCAGCTCCTTGGTTTAAGTAACCACGTGATGTGTGGGGTTCATTTTAATTTGCAAAAATTGAAACAGGAAAACAAAAAGGAAACTTTCCCTAAGCCATACAAAAACTAAAAATCAGAAAATAGAAAACAAAAATTTGATAGAGGCTTGTTAAAAACCCCTACCTCTTTTCTGCCCAAAAGGATGTTTTTGATTTGCTATTCTAAAAAATGCACAGAACGCTATTCGTCCTTGGGTGAGATGAATATCAGAACCATATTTATTCCAGGGTACGATGAATGCCTATTCGTACTTGGGTGATACGAATCCCAATTTTGTAATTGTCACTGACCAAAACGAATAATAGTCTAATGACTGAAAAATAGGTACCTGTAATCAAAACAAGCAATTTTAGATCAAAAATCTAACCTTAAAAAAAATAGAGGACAGAGGTCCCACCGTGATTGCCACTAGGAAAGCATGAGATTTCGAAATATTGAAAAGAAACTAATGCAATGTATTCAAAACCCTAAGTTAACGCTTAAAGTCCTATAAAGTGAAATGCATGAAATAAAAGAAAAGAGACGAATTTAAATGAGATAAAAGGAAGTATAGAAAGCACGACCCTTTTTATTTATACTCTTCCAATTCTGTTACAAAGATGTATCCTCCATTTTAGGGGGTAGGAGCGTTAACATAGTTTCAATTACAATCATGGATTTAGTGTTCCTCCTTCTGCGTGCCCACATGTGAAATGGGCGGGCCAAAGTGTTGCCGCTGCTGGTATTGATGAATCTTTAATCTTTGCTGCTCCTCCTGCGTTCAAAGAAACAAAAAATCGTCAGTAGAACCTGTGTATGATAATGAAACTCGCAAATCTGAAAGAGTACTATTAATGAATATAAAAGATAAATATAACGATGATTAAAATGAATCTAAATAGACTAAAAATTTGACAGAAGCATAATCATGTAACTAGCAAAATACTGCAAAAGAAATAGTCACCAAATTCGATACAAATCCGTTTTCATTCCAGGTTGGGATGAATAAACCTGCAACAATTTAGTATTCATTTTGGGGTGAGACGAATAAACCTGCAATAAGGCAAGGGGTGCCCGAAGGCAAACCACCCGTTGGTTGAGACTTTGTTTCGACACCAATCCGCTTGGGATGAATTCGAAACCTGTTGTGATGTGTTATCGGCAAATTGGTAGGATATTGTGGTCAGAAAAATTGGGTTTTGGGTCTTGATTCGTACCTCCAAAAGTCACCCAATAACCTCCCTTTCGATTAAGATATTATGGATGTAAAAGCACAAATCATAAGTAAGTAAACTGGCAGCACTTCGTTGCTCAAAATGCTCATTCTCTGTATATTTTTGGGTGAGAAAACTCACCATTTTATAGAACCAAGGGGTCTCTTTGAATTAGCATGCAGAAGTGCTACTTAGCATGAATGCTTTTTCAGGGAAGAGAAGACTTATCCCTGATTAAGGGCTCCATAACTGCTTCTGTATGCCCAAAATAACTCACTCATACTCCCATGCAATGAAGGGAGAGTTAAGTAGTTAATTTGAGTTGTCATGAAAAAGCCCTCTCACTCCCATGCAATGAAGGGAGAGTCAAGTGGTAGATCTGAGTTGTCCTAAAATGCTCACTCTCATTCCCATGCAGTGAATGGAGAGTCAAGTGGAAAATCTGAGTTGTCAAAAGAACTCACTCGCACTCCCATGTAGTGAAGGGAGAGCTAGGTGGCAGTTCTGAGTTGTCATGTGTTGAGGTTTGACTTTTTACAGGTCAAACATGGCATTTGTCCCACCCAGGAGTGAGCGCTGGTAATCATCCCTAGGTGGAACGAGTACCAGTCTACACTCATCCCTGGGTGGAGCGAATAAGTAGCAGAGTGCCTAAAAGGTGCCAAATTGATCTCTAACTTTTAAAACTATTGTGTGAGTGGTTAGAACCATTGTTTTAACCTTTGGGGCTGCCCTGGGGGCTGTGTGTATTAATGCGATCAGTGTTTGCAGTTACATAATCGGGTTGGTGCTGTTTTGGTGTCTACAGATGCCCCTTTTTGGAAAGCGCTGCACATGGTGCAGTGCTGAGCAAAAATAGATAACCAAAGCACTAATGATTAGGATTTCTCAATAACCTAACCAAATTTGGATGCCCCAAGTATGGAAAGGGCATGCATTCTTGAATCCTTGCTTCTAACGAGCTAAGGAATTAGATTTCAAGTATTAACCTGTTTTTGTGAGGTGTGACTTGAGCTTGGGCATTGATCAGTCATGAATAGGCAAAGGGTGCAACCTTTTGTCTGTGGGAACCTTGTGTTCATGATTCACGAATGCCAAGCGTTTAATCAGTTTGTGATTGTTGCTTGTTTTCTGCCCCAAGCAGGAGCATGATTGTCTTTGTCAATGATTCTTTGAATACATGCCATTGCCTTGATTGGGTGTGTGTTTGTTGATTGGTAACTAAGTGTGACTACCCCCTCAAGAGACGAATCAATGAGAGAATGACCGACATGAGAAAAGCGACAAGTCACTTGACCCAAGATGACTTAAGTGAGGGTGCCTTCAGATGTTTTCCATTGAATGCTTAAGCAGTTTCCCGATTTGTGAACCTATTTTTGGTGGGTGGGAACCCATTTTGGGATGTCGTATGGGGTTAAAATTGATGAAAATCTGATCTCCCATGGAGCAGTCCGGCCATGGTGGCATTCTTAGGGAAAATATAGTGACAATGTAAACCCCAACATTAGTTTTTTTATGCCAAGGAGGTCCAGTGTAAAAACACTTTTGTCCGACAATGTTTATGGCTCTTTGTTGTTGCATTTTTTGATATGTTTTATTGTTTTTTTCATTTTGAGTTTTTTGCTTTGTATTCGTCCCTGGGTGGGACGAGCACCAACAGGTAATCGTCTCAGGGTGGAACGAGCGCTAACTAGAGCGCTTGCTTTGGGTAGGGACAAATTTGAGCGAAAAAAACTATTTAAGGGCAAAAATCCGAATTGGGGCTCATTTGTGTTGTTCATCGTCTACGATTTGGAGCTCTGACGAGGAGGAGGTCGATTTGTCGAAGCGAAGTGCTGCCAGTTTTTTCCAGCCACCATGAGTGCACATACCAGGTCATCGAGCAGCAGAGCCGAAGTGAGACCAGTAAGTACACTTCCTCTTGTGGTTTATTTTGAATACTGTTTTTTTTTTTTTAAATCGTAATTTGTTTTTATTATGTTTTTCTGTTGTTTAAGAAACAAAACCCTAATTAATTAAAATGTGAACGAATTGATTTAAAGACCATGAAACAAAAATGAAACGTGTATGCAAACCGTAGGGTAAACCAATTTAAACCTAGATGGAAAAACTTAGGATAAACCAATTTAAACCTAGATGGAAAACCTTAGGATAAACCAAAGTGAAACGTAGGTCAAAACCATAGGTAAACCAGGTCAGTTTTTTGTTGTTGTTAAGATTAAAATGAAACCCTATGCTGAAAAATTGATGAATTTTTTTGTATGAATGGTTAAACTTAGGTTAAACCGTAGGAAACCAATTCAGTTTTTGGTTGTTTTGTGTTTTTTTTCTTTTTTTTGTGTAAAATAAAACTTGTTTTTGTCAATTAACACTAGAATTAAAAAAAAACCCTAGAGAACTATTTTTTTTTTAATGGTTTAAAAATGAAAACCCTAGTTTATGAACACTTAACTGAAAAATGAATTTAACCCTAGTGAAAACACAGATCAAAAGTTTAGGTGAAAACAGAACTTGGGAAAGTTAGTGTAAAACAAAACTTACAAACTGCGTTGAACCGGAATGAAACCAAAAGTTAAACTGTAAGCTAAAAAACGTAGGGTAAAACTAAACAGAAAGCGTAGCATGAACCCTAGTTGACTGTTTTTGTTTTTGTTTAATTAATCAGTTAAAGTTAAAAACCCTAGGTCTGAAAAATTAATTTTTTTTAAGTTTTGTTGTGTTTTTGAATTTATCAGTTAGGATGAGAAACCCTAGGACTGACAAATAATTTTTTTTTAATTTTTTGTAAGTGTTTTTGAATTTATCAGTTAGGATTAGAAACCCTAGGACTGACAAATAATTTTATGGAATTTTTGCTTTTTTTTTGGCTGTATAGTTTTAATGAATTAATGTATATACATGGTAGGGTTGTACAATTTTTTGTTGTGTTTAATGTTTTGGTGTTGTTTTCTTTTGCAGGTTGTGAAGAGATGGCACTGGGTGCCTACTATGTTTACTAAAGCACGTGCGGCACTGACCTTGGATGAATGGGATTGGCTTGATGCCCTTGGGCTCAAGCAAGTGACGCGACTAGAGCCGTAGTCAAGGATCGGGCCTATCTGATGGCCTGATCGGGTTCCCCGTACTAATACCTTCCATATCCCGAAAGGGGAGATAATGGTGACCTTGGAGGATGTTTATCAGATCCTATGGATTCCAATAGACGGATTGCCGACCCAAAAAATGCCACGAGCTCGAAGGACAGCGATACTGATATTGTTAGAATAAGTTGTTTGATATTCCATTCTTGGCATAATAAAAGAAGCACTTGTAGGTGCTCTCCAATTTGGTTATCTAACCATCGAGGTGGTTTAACTAGTTTGTAACCACATGTATCCCTTATATTTGGAGTTAATGAGAAGAATCTATTGCTTCATGAATTCCTTTATGGCATCAGAGCTATGGACAGAATGACTAGCGGACCTAGGACATAGACCTTGACATGGACAACAGAGATACTGGTGGACCGAGGACGCAGACTGAAGATAGCAGACCCTGACACAGACAACAACAATATTAACGGATCGAGGACATAGACCGAAGATAGGAGACATGACTGGAGGGACGTGGAATGCAGACTGAGGACAGACCCTAACACAGACAGGAGACACGACTGGCAGGACATGGAAGCGTGTGATTCGTGGCTTGGGGAAGGTTCGATGGTAGTGAGGTAAAAGGACGGGGACGGGGTGGTTGCTCGAAGGCAACTGAAAGCATTAGACACTTTCGACATTTTTTAAACCCCCCCACATTGGCCACACAAGCCATGTGGGATTATTTTTTTCCCCGATTATATGGCCCTAGTGTTGTCAATACAAACCGCATGCATTATTTTTCTCGTCGGGCTCTCTGGCTCAGGCGGTAAGTAAGGTTATTTTTTTGCGAAAGGTTCCCAATTCCAATCCCTGCAAGGAATTTTTTTTGACATCGGTACCTACCATTTGACGCCCTTCATGTACCTATGACAGCGGAACATGTTTTTGATGCCATGTGTATCCCAGTGATAGCGGGCATGCTTTTTTTATGCCCAAAATGGTACAGTGACGACGGACAGGCCTGTTGACACCGGTAGAATACAGTTGATGCCCACACATGGTTTTTTTGACGACTGCATACCTATTTTTAGGTATTTTTTTCCACTTTCTTGTCTCATTTGCAACTTGAAGGGGGGGAGATCCATATATTCCTTTGCAAAATTGTCAGACAAAGGGGGAAAATCAAGCTATTTGGCATAAATCCTGATTGATTTTTGTTAGGCGTAAATCCTGACGAAAGCTCTTTTTTCCAAAGTGTTTAGGGGAAGTTACGCCCCACGCATGCAGAATAAAACTTTCTATGGTAGGTGTCATTAACAACACGATGCCCTTTCAGTATCTCCTATGTTCAATATATTGTGCTTCTCATATGTACTTATAGTCTCCCTCTCGTAAGGGCGATTACATATTGAGTAGTATACTATTCCTATATACCTATAGTTTCCCTCACGTAATGGCGGGTGTATATTGAATGGTTACAATATAACGATCTGGCAGGTATAAAGAAAGGGAGACCAATTGGTGATATAAGGAACCTTCATAATGGCCACAATTCATAAGTATCTCTCAGATTCCCAATTGTTGAAAGGTCCTAACTTTGTTCCATGGAAGACAAAGATGAAAGCCATACTTCAGTTGGAAGATTTATGGGATGTAGTGACTGGCACTGAAAAACGTCCTCAAACAACAAGAACATATCAAGATGATTGGGATAAGAAAGACCAGAAGAGTCTTGTATTTATCTTACTTACTACCACATATGAGGTGCAGCCTCATATTTGTGATGCAAAAACTAGTAAGATAGCCTGGGATGCTTTGCTCACAGTATATGAAGGGAAGAATCAATCCACTATTCTACATCTTCAAACTCAACTACATAATCTTAGTATGAGTTCTGGAGAAACAATTGACATATTCCTATGCAGAGTGGCAGATTTGAAAGCAAAATTGAATGCTATGGGAAAACCTGTGGATGATGATGTCTTGAATTTTGTTATCTTGAGAGCATTACCAAGTTCCTACAAGATGTTGATCACCTCTCTCAATGTTTCTGGTAGACAAGTCTCATTTGTGGAACTGGTAAACTTGCTTCAGACTGAGGAGGCAACTCAGGTCCAAAAATATGACATGCCAGATAATGCTCTCTCCACACAACAAAGTGGTAAACAACAAGGCCAGTTTCAAAAAGGAGGTTCTTCTTCCAAAGGAAAAGGGAAGCAATCTCAGCAAACAAATACAAAATATTGCAAAATTTGTGACATGAATAACCATGACACCAATAGATGTTGGTTCAAAATCAAGCAACCAAATGAAAGAGGTTCCCAAAAGAAGGGCAAGCACAAGAAAAAATACAATAAGCATAAGCAGTCTAAAGGCCATGTTGCTTATGCTGAATCCAACTCAAACTCACATTCTCTTGAGTCCGATTTAGACTCTGAATCTGAACAAGCACACAAGGTGCTCATGACTCATACTTCTTCTTCCCAGATAGATGTTGTATGGTCTATTGATTTAGGAGCTAGCAAACACATGACTGGGGATAAATCCTAGCTTGATACGTTTGTTGGAAAAGAGGGTAAGCCAGTCACAATTGCTGACAATCGGGTATATCAAGTAAAATGAGAAGGGGATATTTTTGTGTCTCTTCCTAATGGTAATTGTCAAATTGAAAAGGTTCTCTATGTTCCAGGCTTAGCCAATAATCTGCTTTCAGTCACACAAATGTTGGATAGAAACATGGAAGTCATGTTTCGAGTTGTCAATGGCCAGAAGAGATGTTTTATCACACACAGTGGTAAACATGTAGCAACTGGATCTTACAAACATGGCTTGTTTATTTTTTATGCTATTTCCACTTCCCATGTTGCTTTGGCTACAACTACAAAAGAGGCCACCTCTCTCTGGCATCGGCGTTATGGGCATCTCAGTTCTGGATATTTGCTTGAATTACACAAATATGGGATGGTGAAAGGTCTTCCACCCCTCTCATCTATCTTGTCGGTTTGCTCGGATTGCTTAGTAGGGAAGCAACATCGAGTGCCTTTTGAAGCAAGCTCCTCTCAAGCTACAAAACCATTAGAGATGGTACATATCGATCTGTGTGGTCCTATGCCAACCAGCTATGGTGGGAAAAAGTATTTTCAACTATTTGTTGATGATTACTCATGAAATATGTGGGTTTTCTTTCTTCAGTTGAAATCAAAAGCGTTTCTCAACTTCCAACAGTTCAAGAAGCTTTTTGAGAAGGAGTCGGTATGTTTGATAAAAACCCTTTGCTCAGATCGAGGTGGGGAATACACCTCTGAAGAGTTTTTAGAGTTTCTTAAAGAACATGGGATCAAAAGACAACTGATTACAGCCTATACACCTCAGAAAAATGGAGTTGTAGAAAGAAGAAATCATTCCATTATGGAGTTTGATGTATGCTAAAAGGAGCACATCTTGAGGATCAATATTGGGCAGAAGCAATAAACACAGCATCATACCTCCTAAATAGAGCACCCACTAGAGCTCTACAAGGGAAGACTCCACAAGGAGCATGGAGTGATAAGAAACCTTCCATTTCTCATCTGAAGGTGTTTGGATGTAAAGCATTCATGAACATTCCAAAACAGAAAAGAAGGAAGCTGGATGAGAAAACCCTATAGTGTATTTTTCTTGGCTATGATGAGTACTCAAAAGGTTATCGATTGATTGATCCTAAGACCAAGAAGACACATGTAAGTAGAGATGTTGTATTTGATGAAGCTTCTCCATCAAAAGACACATCCACAACTATATACATAGATGAAGCAGAGCCTAAAAAGGAGGTTCAACTTCCAAAGAAAAAACAAAAAGTTCCAAAATGGTATACTAGCACTTTGAGAGATGCTAAGTTGAAATCCTTTCCAGATCTATCTCTTGATAGGCCATGTACTCGTAGTATGACTCAACAAAAGAGAGCAGAAGAATCTACTTCAGAGGTTGATGAACTTTGTCAACACTTTGATGATTTGTCAGTGAGTACCAAATATGATAGGGAAGAAGATGAGGATGGAGAAAAACTTTATATGTCTACATTAAATACAAATGAACCCACAACGGTTCAATCTGCACTTGATCAACCATAGTGGAAACAGGCTATGGATGTAGAACATAAATCTCTTCTTAAAAATAATACTTGGAAATTAGTCGATCTACCAACAGGAAAGAAACCCATAGGCTGCAAATGGGTATTCAAAGTGAAGTATAAGGCAGATGGATCTATTGATAAGCATAAAGCCCGGCTTGTTGCAAAGGGATATGCTCAGAAAGAAGGCATAGATTATGAAGAGACTTTTGCCCCTACTACAAAAATGACTACCATTAGAGTACTTTGTGCCATGGGAGCTCAGTTTGGGTGGAAATTGCATCAGATGGATGTTAAAAGTGCCTTCTTGAATGGTGACTTACAAGAAGAAGTATACATGACTCAACCAGAAGGATATGTGGTTGAGGGGCAAGAACAAAAAGTGTGCAAGTTGATCAAATCACTGTATGGGCTAAAATAAGCTCCTCGAGCATGGTGCATCAAGATAGACAGTCACCTTGTGTAGCATGGTTTTATTAGAAGTCCTTTAGATGCAAATCTCTATATTAAGAAAAATGGTTCTGATATAGTGATTCTTGTACTTTATGTTGACGATCTGATCATCACAGGAAGCTCAGAAAAAATGATTGACTTAGTAAAAGACAACTTGAAGCAATCATTTGATATGATAGATCTAGGACTTCTACACTATTGTCTTGGTTTAGAAGTTACTCAACAAAAGTTTCATATTAGAGTAACACAAAAGAAATATGCCAATACGTTAGTAGAAAAATATCGGATGACTAATTGTAAGAAAAAAGCAACTCCAATGGAGTAAGGACTTAAGTTATATCGATATGATGAGTCATCTCAGGTAGATAGTACTCTCTATCGCCAGTTGATTGGGAGTCTCTTATATCTGACAAATACCAAACCAGATCTCAGTTTTGCTATAGGATATCTTTCAAGGTTCATGCAAGAGCCTAAAATGAGTCACTGGAAAGCAACAAAAAGAGTTCTTCATTATGTTCATGGTACTACAAATTATGGTCTAGAATATAGACAGAATAATAATTTTTTCTTACTGGGATACACAGACTCAGATTTTGTTGGATCCCTTGATGATCGTAAATCCACCTCCGGATATGTTTTCCATCTAGGATCTGGACCTATCTCATGGCATAGTAAGAAACAACATGTGGTTGCTTTATCTTCTATAGAAGCAGAATATCGTGCAGCCAGTGAAGCAGTCTGTGAGATAATGTGGTTAAGTCGCATTCTTACAAACATGGGCCTTCCAAAGAATCTTCCTCTTCATTTGTTTTGCAACAACCAAGGTGTTTTGAATCTTGTCAAAAATCCAATTTTTCATGAACGTACCAAACATGTTGATACCAAATGTCATTTTATTCGAGATGAAGTTCCAAAGCACCATATACAACTTCAATACATTCCTACTGATGCACAAGTTGTAGATATCTTTACCAAAGCACTTGGACGTATCAAATATGAAAAGTTTCGGGATACAATTGGGATTTGCCAATAATGTAATAAGGGGGGATGTTAGAATAAGTTGGTTGATATTCCATTCTTGGCATAATAAAAGAAGTGCTCGTAGGCGCTCTCCAATTTGGTTATCTAACCACCGAGGTGGTTTAACCAGTTTGTAACCGCATGTATCCCTTATATTTGGAGTTAATGAGAAGAATCAATTGCTTCGTGAATTCCTTTAGATACGTTGTTTCAGTCATGGGGAGGAGTTGGGTGTGGAGAACCCCATGGAGAGGGCGGAGGGCGATTGCCAGATTGGTGGCATACTGGTGCGATGGTGGCTGGAGAGGGGTGTGTTGGGAACGAGGCATGCATTACTCATGAGCCTCATTTCCAACATGTTGCTCCCCGACTCTTCTAGCATGAGGTTCCCGTGGAACCTGCTAGAGATGGTATTCAGGTTGGTGGAGTGTCCGATAGATACTCCGATGATTATGAGATGGGGATAGACGCTACTGGCACAGCTCTATGATGAGTTGTACGAGGTCCACTATCGAAAGCGAAAGGGGATCGATTGCAGCTACTTGTTGCAGTGCTGGGCGTGGCAGCACATAGCAGTGGAGAGGCCGACGAGGCTGCCCTGGACGATGCGGGCAGAGATGGCAGACCGAGAGATTGGATATGGGGTACTATGGTGGAGGTCGAAGGAGCAGGGATAGAGCCGACAATGGGCAGGTGTCGTAGGGCACTATGCCGATGCCTTTGCTTGGCTTACTCTTGGAGAGGTGTTCTGGCACCCCTATCAGGACTGTCCAGCCTGGCCTGAGGCTGGAGAGTGGCTCCGATGGGTACGGAGGGGGCGGTGGCTGATTGGGAGGCATGGGACAGAGCAAGAGTTCTTCCCATATGGTCGGGTTACCCGATAGTTCGAGGTGTGCCAGGGGATGCCTGGTGAGCCCGTAGTCTATCGACATCGGGGAGATGAGAGGACACTGGACCGGCCAGTCGTTGCGCCACTTGGCGAGGATTCAGATATGGTGATTGACGTCCCAAATGTGGATGACATCGGGATGACTATGGAGTATGAGCAGTGGTGGACTCTACGGTGATGGCGAGGTGAGGGGCCTCTAGGGGGTGTCGTAGCAGCAGCAGGGGATGAGGGTACAGAGGTACCAGATGAGGGTTGGGGTGCTCCACATGATGATGAGGACATGGTAGAGGTGGAGGATGTTGGAGGGGATTTTGGGGTACCGGACCAGCCGGAGATGCAGGACGTCCCAGAGCAGTGGGAGCCAGAGTAGGCTACTGTCCCGGATTCACCTATGCCTCAGGCAGGTTCGGAGGATGTGGAGGCGAGGCTCAACGCTGAGATAGCACGATTGGAGGACCTACTACGGAGGCGAGATGGGGAGCTAGGAGAGGCTTTGTAGGAGAGAGATCTCTTGCAGACTCAGTTGGTAGAGCGGGAGAGCGCATGGGCTGCGTCTCATCGGTAGGAGGGGGATACTGATGCTGCACGGGAGAGGGATCTCCTGCGGGTGCAGCTAGCATAGCGCGACGATGTAGTAGCTTACTACCATCGGTGGGAGGCAGAGTGGGGTCGACAAGAGGCAGATTGGTGGCGGTAGGAGTCAGATTGGTGGCAACATCGGTTGGAGATGGAGGGAGAGATTATCCACCTTGGTGGGCGAATACCTGAGCCTCCTGGAGGTGGCTCGTCGTATCGAACGAGAGATAGTGGGACTGAGCAGTCAGCATCATCCCGTCGTAGGCGGCTAGATGAGGGAGGCGCTAGTGGGCACGATGCAGGGGCGAGCAGTAGTCGCCCTGAGAGGTCCCATAGGACCCACACTATAGGGGGTAGTTCCCGTCGCACCGATCTTGCGTGATCATGGTGGCCGATGCCCTAGGCTTGGGGGTTTTTGAGTTTTTGGGTTTTGGTAGCGAGGTTCGAGGACCGGCTCATTGTAGCCTACGGGCATTTTTGTTATGATATATATATACATATGACTCTTTTTTGTGTTTATACATTTTTCATGATTTATTTTTATGTACATGTTTTTACATTGATGTATGCATATGCGATTATGAATGCGATGGGTCTAATTTGTATGATGTATGCATATGGAATGAATGAAATGAGTTGTTGATGATTTGTCGATGCACCATAGACTGTACAAGATTTGACTGACTTGCTATATTAATGGGATGACTTTGTGGAATGCTTGTGCATGTGAAAACTTTGTTTTTGTATTTTGTATATTTTTTGAATGGTGATGTACGGAATGAAATGTGACAGTTGTTTTAAAATGTAGTTTAAGCTTTTCTGAGATTCAGATATTTTAACTAACTAGCCAAGACTGTACATTTATCTCGCAAGACTTTTGAACAAGGTATAAATCCGACTTGAAGTTTAACCAAGTTATTTCACATCCCGTGTGTGCAATTGAGTTCGTTTATGTGGTATTTATCAGGATACCGCCGAGTGCCAGATAGGCTATCAACCAAACCTGTACTCGAGGATCACCTAATTAGCTCCACTAACTCCATTGTTGTATTTAGCAAGATTAATCCATGTGACAATCTAAGGTACCATAAGCTAGCTCATCCACATGCAAACATTGGTCTATGCACACACAAAGCTAATGTGACAGACATATCGTCATGCGGGTAGGATACCACCATTGCCAGGTAGGCTATCAACCAAACCTGTAATGAGGATCACCTAGATGGTTTTTCAAATGCTGAGAATTCCAGGGATTCAAGTTCAGGTTATTTGTTGGCTCAATGATTTGGGAGACTTGCTCGTCTATATAGTGATGAAAATCACTATTTATTTTTCTCTTTATTTTTCTTTTTGAGCAAGGATTTTGAATAGTGGTGATAACCACTTGTTATTTGATTTTGTATTTTGAGCTTTGTAAGTTTGAGCTTGTGAATGGCCTTGATCCGATTGGCCTTGGGGATGACTACCCATCCTGTTCAGGGACGTGTAGTACGAATCCTTACGACTTTGGGAACCAAGGGGATAATGGAGATTATGAAGTAAGGGCATTGATCTTTTAGGCCTTGGGGATGACTACCCATCCTGGTTAGGGGTGGATAGTACGAATCCTTACAACTTTGAGACCAAAGGTGAATGGAAAGGGTTAGGATGATGGTTTGTTGGAATTTTGTTTGTGAATGGCGTTGATCCTTTTAGGTCTTGGGGATGACTACCCATCCTTGGCAGGGACGTGTAGTACGAATCCTTACAACTTTGGGGACCAACTATGATTGGGATTTGTGGTAGTGGTGAAAACCACTGTTTATTAAGGGGAATGGATAGGGAAGAGCTCATCCTTTTGTCAATTCTCAGCATTCTAGAACCATTCGCATAGGGGGATGAACAGGCTAATCTTTCACCTATGGTACCCTAGACTGCTTTGTAGGTTTCTCTTGCATTCACACAACTTAGGAATTATTTTATGTGTTTTAATTTTGTGTTGGGATGCTACGTAACAAGGTGTGATCCAAGTAAAACTTTCCCGTGTAAAATCTGTTTAACTATGTACAGTTTTTGGCTAGAAATTTAAAGACAGCTGAATGACGAAAACCCTATATACATTTAGGAGACAACTGACTATGCTAAAAGAAAATGGTGATATGTTGGATGTATGCATTTATGAAAATGGATTTGATGTGGAAAATGATGGAATTGCCAAGTAATGACAGCCTATGGTGCTTTTGACTTGTATGACCTAGCAAATATATAATGTATGGATGCGATGCCTAATGCAACCTATATTTTTGTATTTTGATTTTTATGAGAATGCATGGAATTGAAATGCAATTGTTTTTGTGATTTTTGATTTTTATGAGTATGCATGGAATTGAAATGCAATTGTTTTTGTGATTTTTGATTTTTTTGAGTATGCATGGAATTGAAATGCAATTTTTTTTGTTATTTTTGATGATTGTATTGTTTTTGTTTATTTTTGAATATTTATTTTGACCAAGCAGTTATGGTAACGCTTGGAGCTTTTGGTGTTGACCAAAGGGTTTATGGATACCTTTGGAGCATTTTTGGGGTGACCAAGCGATTATGAGAATCCTTGGAGCTTTTGGCTTGACCAAAGGGTTTATAGATACCTTTGGGGCGTTTAGGGTTGACCAAGCGATTATGAGAATCCTTGGAGATTTTGGCTTGACCAAAGGGTTTATAGATACCTTTGGAGCATTTAGGGTTGACCAAGCGATTATGAGAATCCTTGGAGCTTTTGGCTTGACCAAAGGGTTTATAGATACCTTTGGGGCATTTAGGGTTGACCAAGCGATTATGAGAATCCTTGGAGCTTTTGGATTTGACCAAGTGATTATGAGAATCCTTGGAGCTTTTAGTTGGACTATGGCTCTCTAGATGTGGAATGGCCTCAAATGACTGATGTTCAAGGGTTCTGTTTCCTTGATTCCTTCAAGAGAGGCAAGCCGGTATGTTCTAGGTCCTATTCTACTGTCAATGACATAAGGACCTAACCAGTTTTCCGTGAACTTGTCCCGTAGATGGGACGACAAATTAGAATTTTGTTGGTTCTCTTTTAAGACTAAGTCACCAACCTGAAATTCTCTGAGGTGGACTTTCATGTTGTATGCTCTCTTAAGTCGCTCTTGATAGATACGCAAATGCTCGAGAGCATTAACGCGTCGTTCGTCGAGCAACGTCAGTTGATCTAACCGGGCCTGCCGTGCAGTGTCATCATCGATGAACTCTTGCATTGAAATGCGTAGGGAAGGGATTTCCAACTCAAGAGGCATGACTGCCTCGGAGCCATACACCAACAAAAATGGAGTTGCCCCAGTGGGCGTCCGAGATGCTAGTGCGATAAGCCCATAGGGCAAGCGGGATCTGAATGTGCCAGTCCTTATGATTGTCTGCAACTATCTTTTTGAGAATGGCGACTAGCATTTTGTTTGACGCCTCTGCTTGCCCATTTGCCTGCGGATAATAGGGTGTTGAAAAACTATGCTAAATTTTGTACTTTGTGGTCAAAGCATGCACATCTTTGTTCTTGAATGGTGTCCCATTATCTGACAGGATCTTGGATGGAATACCAAAATGACATATGATGTTATGCAAAATAAACTCCGCAATGCGGGATCCAGTCGTAGAGGTTAGCGAAATTGCTTCCACCCACTTGGTGAAGTACTCTATGGCCGTTAAAATGAACGTGTGATGACCAGACGATGCAGGGGAAATCTTTCCAATTAGGTCAAAGCCCCACTACGAAAAAGGCCAAACCGATTGGATCGGCTGCAAGGCCTGAGAAGGTACGTGTGTCAAATTAGCATGGTGTTGACACTTCATGCACTTCTTCACATATGCGCAACAATCTCGCTCTAAATATGGCCAATAATAACCCATGCAAAGAATGCGCTTTGCGATGGCCATACCACTGAAGTGGCCACCACATGTACCATCGTGAGCTTGGGTGATCGCCCAAGCGGACTCTTGCTGGTCCAAACAATGAAGGAGGATTCCTTCATAATTTTGACGATACAAAATGTCTCCTAACAAGACATGCTTTGCCGCTTTCTGTTTGAATGATCTTTTCGTGGCTTGTGTCAATCCAAGTGGGAGGTTACCTAGCTTGAGGTAATCCCTAATGGGTGTGTACCAATCCTGCTGATCAGAAACTTCTGATAGTATGAACGACCAATCCCTCTTGAAGTCCATCTCTAGCAAAAGTTGAACAAGAAAGAACTTGTAAAAACAAGATTTGTGTTGCTATTAAGAGGGGTCGAGGAGAACAAGGACCCCCAGTTGGCTCGAGTCAAACAATCATGGATTCGAGAGAACTTATCCAAAGATGGTTCAATCTAGATCAGGTGGATTCTTGGCATCAGATCAGAGCTTGCACGCTCCATCGCAGATTGCGATAATGTTTTAACTCTGAATGGTTGTCATTTCACTAGAAGGGTCTTGCGGGATTAGTGACCCCAAGGAGGCCATAGTATCCGCAAAATGATTTGATGATCGAGGGAGTGCCTCGATGTCATACCATTCAAGTTGTGCCAGGAATTTGTCCACAAGGGCTTTGTAGGCCTGCAGAACTGGACATTTACATTGAAAAATCCCCTTCACTTGATTGACAATCAACAACGAATCACCAAAGATGTTTAGACGTTTAATGTTCATGGTGATTGTTGTTTGAAGACCTATGAGCAAGGCTTCGTATTCTGCATTGTTGTTGGTGCACGGGAAGTCTAATTTAAATGACAAAGGCATTGGAGCCCCTTGTGGAGTGAAGAATACAATTCCCATGCCACCCCCTTGCTCACATTTAGAACCATCAAAGAATAGGGTTATGTCAGCTTGTGACTCAGGCTCATCAGAATCTGGCGATTCTGAAACATGGAAGACCCCATCATCAGGTAGTTCGAAAGTCAGAGGTTGATCGTCTTCAAGAGGAGCCTCGGCTAGTTGATCGGCGATGACTTGACCTTTTATGGATTTTTGTCCAATGAACTCTATGTCAAACTCCGTCAACAACATGATCCATTTCACCGTGCGGCTACTATGATAAGTATGACTCATCATGTATCGCAATGGATTCTCCTTAGACACAACATACGTCTTATTACTCAGCATGTAGTGGCATAACTTTTTGGTAGCAAACACCACTACCAAGCAGAGCTTTTCAACGTATGCATAGTTAAGTTCATAACTGACCAGGGTGCGGCTAAGATAGTATGTAGCCTAGTTCTTTGTGAAGTTCATTTTTCTGGGATAGCATGGCGCCCAATGCCACCTCAGTAGGCTGAGATGTATAAATAGAATGACACTCCTGGTCTAGGTGGTGCCAATACTGGCGATGAAGCCAAGTACTATTTAATGTCGTCAAAGGCTGACTGGCACTCGTCATCCCAATGAAATGTGACCCCCTTATGCAATAATTTATTCATGGGTCGGCACTTGTCAGATAGCTGCGCTATGAAGCGCTTGATCGACGCAACCTTTCCCTGCAGACTCCTGAGCTGCTTGATGGTGGTTGGGGGAAGCATTTCAAGGATTGCCTTGACTTTGTTTGGGTCTACCTCGATTCCTCATTTGGAGACTATGAAACCCAAGAGCTTTCTAGAGGTGACGCCAAAGACGCACTTCTTGGGGTTTAGTCTGACTTTATGTTCAATGAGGCGATCGAGGACCTTGCTCAAGTCATCGAGGTGATCTAGGCACAAAAGAGATTTGGCCAACAAATCATCCATGTAATCTTCCAAAGTCTTGTGCATGTAATCATGAAAGATGTACGTCATGGCACGTTGGTAAGTGGTGCCAATGTTTTTAAGGCCAAAAGGCATGACCTTATAGCAAAATGTCCCCCAAGGCATTGTGAATGCCATTTTTAGTTGGTCCTCAGGATTGATACGAATCTGATTGTATCTTGAGAAACCATCCATAAGGGAAAGCATTTCGTGGCCCGCTGTGGCATCTACCAACGCGTCGATGCTTGGCAAGGGAAAATCATCCTTAGGACTCGCTTTGTTAAGATCTCAAAAATTGGTGCATATGCGAATCCTCCCATCGGGCTTCTTGACGGGAACCATGTTAGACAACCATGGAGGATAATCCACACAGATGACAAACTGGGCATCCAACAACTTTTGTAACTCATATTTTACCATTAAGGCCATTGTTGGGTGCATCTTGCATAGTTTTTGCTTTACTGGCTTGATTGTCGGATCAAGCGTTAAATTATGCATGACTAGCTGTGGGTCTAGTCCCGGCATATCCTTGTATGACCATGCAAAAACCTCCTTCTTCTCCTTAAGAAGGGCAACATAATCGGCTTGCTCTTCGGGGAAAGACTTACCCCCAACTTGAGAATCCATGGATTCATTGGATCTGTGCCGATGTCTACATCAGTCGTTGCCTCGATCGACATGTGGGATCCGTCCTCCAACTGGTGTGGAGTTGGGATCAGATGGATATCGTTTGCTGAATTAAGATCATCATTAGGAACGTCGAGTTCCTCTTCAACATGGAAGACATCCTGAGTCTGTCCTGGAGTGAAATGAAACATCCCACCGCAAGGCCAATACTCTGATGGGGATGGTGGTGTGTCAGCACGATCCCAATCTATAGCCTCTATGTCTAGATGCAATGATCATGTTGGATTGGCTGGATCATGGATGGGGGCGGTCAAGTCAATGGAGATCATGTTTATGAAATGATTGTAACCTCCATTACCGTAGGTGTGATAACTCTGACATTCGGGATGTTCTTGATGCGTTGGATCTGGCTCTGTAGGCACTGGCACAAAGGGATCAGCCCTATGCATGGACATGCAAACAGGGTCTGCCCTAGGCACTGATGGTTTGATAGGGTCTCCAGGCGGAAGATGCTCTCTGTGTACCTAGAGTGGCGGGTGCAGTAATTGCTATAACTATGCCGGGTTGAGGTGCCACCTATGTCTTGGACCTATGTGTAAGTGTTCAAACATGTCATCTATGTCCAAGGGATATTGTTGTTGCATTTGTCGCATGTGGTTGAGATAGGCCATCTCGGTTTCATCTTCGTAATCATCTGTCAGAGATCCACAGGCCTTCATTGGCTCCAATAACTGCTTGCGACATGGGAAGCTCATCTTGCTCGAGCAAATTAATATGGTCCCAACGAGGTTGTGCCGCTCTCTGTGGGGGGACCTGATTTTCTTGAGGTAGCCTATGCTCAATGGGATCATTCAATGGGAACATGGTCAAGAAGCTTTCTTGATAATCATCCATGGGAAGCATGTGGGAATGATTGCTTCCTGACTCAAGAGAATCCCAAGGTGCTACCTCGTACTCCAACTCATCATCCGAAGACTCTGCTTGGTCTTGGTCATATCCTTCATGGAGGTGAGTCTTGGAATTGTCTCCCATTGCGACCGAAGGGAAAGGGTTGTTGAGGTCAACAAGGTTGTTTGTGTGTAATGGGAAATAATCCCCCAATGTATAAGTTGTATTTGGATTGGCATATGGATCTGATGCCAACCCATCCTTGTTGCCTATCCCTAGGCCTTGCATGTTTTCGACCAAGATGTCGAGGGGCAAAGGGTGATTAAACCCTACTCCTGACTTGTCATAAGGCATTTGGTATCTTGGTTGGCACAAAACACGCACTCCTTGTTCATACCTGCCCAACCCATATCCATGCCAATTGCATTGGCTAAGATATCGTAATGCGAAGTCTGGGTTAGACGGATAATTGACATCCTCCACAAAGGGCTCTTCATCTTCCTCTTCTTGTAGGGAAGGTTCAACGCCATTATCCAGGCCCCCAAAAATAAAGTTTGTCTGATTAGGTGGGTAGCCTAAAGGAACCACAGAGCCTATGGGGAGTCGAGGTCTTCCCATGTCTTGCATAGACTGAAGTGTGGGCGTTGCTACAACATTGCGCACTATATACTCCCCCATGCCTGTGTTAGACATCTCAACAGTAATCGTTGGTGATTGAGAGGAAGCGAATGGGAGTTCTCCCTGAGTCCACTCCATGTGGGGTGAACTAGGCGTCTCGACTTCCATTCTATTAGGCATCTCTTCTGTCGAGATGTTGGAGACTAAGGGTGGTTCTGCTTCCAGGGGCTTCTTTCCTTTGTCCGTTGGTGTGGCCACCGTAGGTGGCATCATTGTGGGAGGACCGGATGAAGAAGATGAACCCGCCTAGGAATTTGATTGATTTGGTAATGGAGATTCTTGCGTAATCGGACCCCTTTTAGATGGATTTAACTAAAAATCCACATGCGTTGAAGGAAGGGTCGACTGCGGCATTAGTTGCACTGAATTGCAGTATTTGAAAGGTTCTAAATCTGTGGGGACCACGTGCACTTGTCCTTCAAATGTATACTTTAAACATTGATGAGCAATTGAAGGGACACACTTCATATCCCGGATCCAAGGCCGCCCAAGCAAGATATTGTAAGCCATCTCACCTTCTAAAATGTGGCACAATGTATGAATGGTCTTTTGTCCCACTTGTATAGGTAAGACAATTGTGCCAACTATCGAGCATATCGCATCATTAAATGCTCGAAGGGTATAAGTGGAAGGTACAATGTGAGAGGCTGGCAGCTTCAAATGTTTCAGTGCGGCGGTTGTAATAATGTTACTGGATGAACCAATGTCTACCAACACCCGCTTATACGGAATCCCATTGACCCATGCAATAACGTGCAGGGGTGGATCCGCTACATCCCCAGTCACCATTTTTAATTCATCTTCCCTAAAGGTGATGACTGGTTTGGTACATTATTTTACATGCCCCACAAAATTGTTGAACGAATTCGCTTCATGGGGTTGCAGCTCAATTGCCTTTAATATCTCCATGAGAGCTTCCCGATGGGGCACCGATTGTTGAATAAGCTCATATATGGAGAGCCTAGCCGACGTGGTCCTTAGACTTTGAGTAAGTCTAGTTCGAATCATGGCCACTGGTCTAGGTGGGGGAAGCTGTGTAGGATTCAGTTGAGGTTGTGACATGGATGGAACTTCCTTTGTGGCTATCGCGGGGGCAGCTCCTGGGTATCTCTTGTTCCTTGTCACAATGCTGATCATCCCAACATACCCCTCCATGGGGCAATTCTATTGCACTTCGTTGACATGAAGAGGTTTTGCTTGTGCATCATGTGCGGGTAAAGGATCTCTGAAAACACCCATTTGTTGGTTGTTGGGCACGATGGGATTATCCACTACCAATGTATTATTGTCAATGAGGTCTTGCACTAAACCTTTGAACTTCCAACAGGCATTAAGGTCATGCCCTTTCCTTCTATGGAATCTACAGTAAATATCCTCTCTGTAGCCCTTAGGCTTTGGCGCATTAGGATCTATTGTTTGAATCTCTGGTAGATTAATCAAGTTTGCCACTGACAAACGGTCAAACAAGGAGTCCCTGGACTCGGTGTATGGTGTAAATTGCCACCTAGGGCGACGTTGCTGATTGTGGTCCTATTTTTGATTATCTTTCTCATAGTTATTGGGAGGCACCGCCTGATAATTAGCCTTTGGAGGCTGTGTTGCTTGGGCAGGCTTAGGGGCATTGATAGCAACTTGATTGACCACGATGGGTTTCTGTTGCGTAGTCCCTATTTTAGTGCTCTTGTTCCATTCTTTTTTCTTAGGCTTGGCAATTTTGCCATCCTGTATCTTGATCTCTTCGATAATTCTAGCTTGCGCCAGAGCTTCTTCTAAAGTGGCATATTGCTGCAGCTGCAATAGCATAGAGATCGATCGCAAACAGCTCTTTGCGAACATTTGAGTTAGGTCGGACATAGGAGGGAGGTAGGATAGCTTTGAAAGCAACGTCCTCCATCGATTCCCATATGCCACCATAGATTCCTCCTCATACTTGCTTGAGGCTAGCTAGATCACTTAGTGATGCCTTTTTCTTTGTGTTGAAAGCGAAACGTTCTAGGAACGCGTCCACTAGCTGATCCAAGTTGTAGATGCTATGCTTCGGTAAATGGGTAAACCAATCCGAGGTAGGTCCTACGAATGTGGTTATAAATGTTCTTAATAGCAATGCATCATTGTCTTGAATACCGAAGCATTGGCTCAAGAATCGAGTCACATGCTCTTGAGCATCTTCGTCCCCTCTAAAGAGTGCCAACTAGGGCAGCTTAAAATGTTTGGGGTATGGAGGTGCCGGCACTGACGGATGCACAGGATGACTACGGAGTTGGCGTAAAGTAGGCTTTTGGGGCCCAGAAGTCTTGAGTTCCATAGTCTCTAAGCGTTCTAACAACACTTTGTATGCATCGAAGGACTTAATCTCCTCCTCCTTGGTTTGCTCCCACTGTGGGTTGTGGGGAACTTGAGGCCTTTGGAGGGATAACTGGGTAGCACCCCTTCTGCCTTGATAGGGCATTTCAGCCCGCTCTTCTTCTTGTTCATAATCCTCATAAGCTTCTTGAGGAGTGTCTGGCCTAGGCCTGTAAACATTGATGGGTGCCCGCGGAGGATGCCCATCACGGTTTTGGGGAGTGGCCTCCCGCTCAGGTCTAGGAGGTCTTAGAGGTAGTGCTTGATGAAGTCATGGAGACCTGTCTCGCACTAAGGGGTTGTGCCTCACATACATCTCAGATTTCTATGCATGAGGGACTGGGGCCTTCTCAGGCGCATTGTTGTGAAGCAATTCAGTTGTCTGACGCTGAATGCGCTCTTGATTAAGGTGACACAAATGTTCTAATTGTTGTTGGTCTTGCCTAAGCCACGTGATTTGCGCTTGGCGGGCGGCTAGTTTGGCAAATGCCAAGTCATTTTGTTCTGCCGTCTCTTGTTTAGGAGGCCTAGATGCCTCCCCTACATATCTTTCTCGATCATGGTACTCTGAGACCCCTATATGTTGCTTCCCTCTGTCGAGGTTAGCAGCATTGACTTGAAGCTCTGGTCTCAATGAGCGATCTGGATATAAAGTGGGTGCAGACGTGCATCGTTCCCATGCTATGTACTGTTCTTGAGGAACGTAGTGATCTTCCTCACATTCTCTGTTATATGCATAAAAGGTGCGGGCAGAATTGTCTTGCCCTGTCGGGAGAACCTGATATTCTGGATATGGTCTAGTGTGTCTGACATTAATCAGGGGTAAATTAGGAGTAACGAAATCATATGGTTCCTCCTTGTGGACCCTTTGTTGTTCAAGCACTTCATCACTAGGCCACCCATAACGAGCTTCCAAGGGAGGCCTTATATCTAGGTCAAGTGCTACATGTAGGTTGTCTTCTTGAAAGGATCTTTGTTGAATGGGAGTACCCCTTAAGGAGGTGCCTCTATAGTCTTGTCTAGTGATGGCATGAGTTGGAGTGCCCCTCAAGGAGGTGCCTCTAAAGTCATGTTCTGTAACTGCATGGTGTGGACTAACTTGTGTATCCTACCGCCAAGGCGGGATGGCCAAGTCTTTAGGGCTATATCGGGGGCGACTTGTCCCCCTTGGTGCATTCTCTGTAGCTTCTGCCCGTGATTGGGCTTGGCTACGGGTGTACACCATGGTGATGTTAACCTAAAGATGCGAAAATTCTTTTTTTTTTGGATTTTTCTTTTTATGATTTTGATACTCTAAACAGAAAATAGCATACACACACAAGCAATGATTATCTCTTTTAAAGATTAAAAGTGTGCCCTAAATCTGGTTTAGTGTGTTTTGTTGTTTGTTTTTTTTGAAAGCTTTTTATGAAAACCATTTAAATGCAATTATGAAGGCTCTTATGACTCCCAAAATGGTCGCCCCTTCAATATACCATTGTCGGACCGATATACCAACCTCTCTATATACCCGCCCTTACGTGAGGGAGACTATAGGTACGTGAGAGCAAGATGATACGTGGAACATAGGCGGTACGGAAGGGGAATCACCCTGTTTATGACACCTACCATAGAAGACTTATCCTCATGTGCTTGGGAATCACCCCAAGCTACACTTGGTCAGCTTTCATCAGGATTTACGTCTAGCAACAGTCGCGATCGGGGTAATGTATGCAAATATCCAAGCCAACGTGGTGATGAAATCCACTGTTGGTCTTGCTCAAGGGCTGGGGTTTTATGACCAGCTCCTTGGTTTAAGTAACCACGTGATGTGTGGGGTTCATTTTAATTTGCAAAAATTGAAACAGGCAAACAAAAAGGAAACTTTCCCTAAGCCATACAAAAACTAAAAATCAGAAAATAGAAAACAGAAATTTGACAGAGGCTTGTTAAAAACCCCTACCTCTTCTCTGCCCAAAAGGATGTTTCTGATTTGCTGCTCTAAAAAATGCACAGAACGCTATTCGTCCCTGGGTGAGATGAATATCAGAACCGTATTCGTTCCAGGGTAGGACGAATGCCTATTCGTCCCTGGGTGAGACGAATCCCAATTCTGTAATCGTAGTTGACCGAAACGAATAACAGTCTAATGACTAAAAAATAGGTACCTGTAATCAAAACAAGCAATTTCAGATCAGAAATCTAACCTAAAAAAAAATAGAGGACAGAGGTCCCACCGTGATCGCCATTGAAAGCACGAGATTCTGGAAGATTGAAAGGAAAACTAATGCGATGTATTCAAAACCCAAAGTTAACGCTTAAGGTCCTATAAAGTGAAATGCATGAAATGAAAGAAAAGAGACGAATTTAAATGAGATAAAAGGAAGTATAGAAAGCACAACCCTTTTTATTTATACTCTTCCAATTCGGTTACAAAGACGTCTCCTCCCTTTTAGGGGGTAGGAGCGTTAACATAGTTTCAATTACAATCATGGATTTAGTGTTCCTCCTTCCGCGTGCCCACATGTGAAATGGGCGGGCCAAAGTGTTGCCGCCACTGGTATTGATGAATCTTTAATCCTTGCTGCTCCTCCTGCGTTCAAAGAAACAACAAATCGTCAGTAGCACTTGTGTATGATAATGAAACTCGCAAATCTGAAAGAGTATTGTTAATGAATATAAAAGATAAATATAACGATGATTAAAATGAATCTAAATAGACTAAAAATTTGACAGAAGCATAATCATGTAACTAGCAAAATACTACAAAAGAAACAGTCACCAAATTCGATACAGATCCGTATTCATCTCGGGGTGGGACGAATAAACCTGCAACAGTTTGGTACTCATTTCGGGGTGAGACGAATAAACCTGCAATAAGGCAAGGGGTGCCCGAAGGCAAACCACCCGCTGGTTGAGACTTTGTTTCGACACCAATCCGCTTGGGATGAGTCCGAAACCTGTTGTGATGTGTTATCGACAAATTGGTAGGATATTGTGGTCAAAAAATTGGGTTTTGGGTCTTGATTCGTGCCTCCAAAAGTCACCCAATAACCTCCCTTTCGATTAAGATATTATGGATGTAAAAGCACAAATCGTAAGTAAGTAAACTGGCAGCACTTCGTTGCTCAAAATGCTCCTTCTCTATATCTTTTTGGGTGAGGAAACTCACCATTTTATAGACCCAAGGGGTCTCTTTGAATTAGCATGCAGAAGTGCTACTTAGCATGAATGCTTTTTCAGGGAAGAGAAGACTTCTCCCTGATTAAGGGCTCCATAACTGCTTCTGTAACTGCTTCTGCATGCCCAAAAGAACTCACTCGCACTCCCATGCAATGAAGGGAGAGTTAAGTAGCTAATTTGAGTTGTCATGAAAAAGCCCACTCTCACTCCCATGCAATGAAGGGAGAGTCAAGTGGCAGATCTGAGTTGTCCTAAAAATCTCACTCTCATTCCCATGCAGTGAATGGAGAGTCAAGTGGCAGATATGAGTTGTCAAAAGAACTCACTCGCACTCCTATGCCATGAAGGGAGAGCTAAGTGGCAGTTCTGAGTTGTCATGTGCCGAGGTTTGACTTTTTGCAGGTCAAACCTGGCATTCGTCCCACCCAAGAGCGAGCGCTGGTAATCGTCCCTGGGTGGAATGAGTACCAGTCTGCACTCGTCCCTGGGTGGAGCGAATAAGTAGCAGAGTGCCTAAAAGGTGCCAAATTGATCTCTGACTTTTAAAACTATTGTGTGAGTGGTTAGAACCACTGTTTTAACCTCTGGGGCTGCCCTAGGGGTTGTGTGTGTTAATGCGATCAGTGTTTGCAGTCACATAATCGGATTGGTGCTGTTTTGGTGTCTACAGATTCTAATCAAAAAGTAGGTCACAAGACCAATCAATATCATATGGTAAAAGAAGGTGAAAAGCTTGTAGAGGAAGGTAATATTAATGCCCTTCCCAAATTTTTTAGCCTTGTT
>JAQPPZ010010053.1:0-24184 GCA_028583015.1 Wollemia nobilis | reverse complement strand
AGATCAAAATGATGATTGAATTACAAAAACTCTGGATACATTATAAGACCACTGACTTTATTGTGGTAAACAACAGTAAATGGCATTTGTTTGCTATTTTGTAAAATGGAAAGGTGTGGAACAAGATGGACTAGAAGAATAATTACAGTCTATGGTGCCTTTGACCTTTACGACCACAAATATGCAATGTATAGATGTAATGCTTAATGCAGCTATGTATTTTTGTATTTTTTATGGATTGATTTTTGTGAATATGAAGATGAGATGCGAGAAAAGTTCTCTATTGATGAATTTGAGCATGCCTAGAAATGAGATGCAAATTTTTTTTTTTTTTTTTTTTTTTTTGTTTTTGATGATTTTTGGATTTTTTTTGAGTTTCTGACCAAGCGATTTTAGGGATCCTTGGAGCATTTTTGGGATTGACCAAGCGATTTTTAGGGATCCTTGGAGCATTTTGGGATTGACCAAGTGATTGCGAGAATCCTTGGAGCATTTTGGGATTGACCAAGGGATTTTTGGAGATCCTTGAAGCATTTTTGGGATTGACCAAGCGATTTTAAGGATCCTTGGAGCATTTTTGGGATATGGCTCTCTTAGATATGGAATGGTCACAAATGACTGATATTCAAGGGTTCTGTTTCCTTGATTTCGTCAAGGGAGGCTAGCCGGTATGTCCCGGGTCCTATTTTGCTATCAATGACATATGGACCTAACCAATTTTCCACGAACTTGTCCCTTAGGTGGGACGACAAACTAGAATTCTGTTGGTTTTCCTTCAAAACCAAATCACCAACCCGAAAGTCTCTAAGGTGAACTTTCATGTTGTAAGCTTTCTTAAGTCGCTCTTGATAAATACGTAAATGCTCAAGAGCATTAACGCGTCGTTCGTCAAGCAACGTAAGCTGGTCTAACCGGGCCTGTCGTGCAGCGTCATCATCGATGAACTCCTGCATTGATATGCGCAGGGAAGGAATCTCCAAATCTAGAGGCATGACTGCCTCGGAGCCATACACGAGCGAAAATGGAGTGGCCCCAGTGGGCGTCCGAATGCTAGTGCGATAGGCCCATAGGGCAAGTGGGATTTGGATGTGCCAATCCTTATGACTGTCTGTGACTATCTTTTTAAGGATGGCAACTAGCATTTTGTTTGATGCCTCTGCTTGCCCATTCACCTGTGAATAATAGGGTGTCGAAAAACTATGCTGAATTTTGTACTTTGTGGTCAAAGCATGCACGTATTTGTTCTTGAAAGGCGTCCCATTATCCGAGACTATTTTGGATGGAATACCAAAATGACATATGATGTTATGCAAAATGAACTCCACAATGCGGGGTCCTGTCGTAGAGGTAAGCGGAATTGCTTCCACACACTTGGTAAAATACTCTGTGGCCATTATGATAAATGTGTGATGGCCTGACGATGTAGGGGAGATCTTTCCAATTAGATCGAAGCCCCACTACGAAAATGGCCAAGCAGACTGGACTATCTACAAGGCCTGGGAAGGTATGTGCATCAAATTGGCATGATGTTGACACTTCACGCACTTCTTGACATATGCGCAACAATCTCGCTCTAAATATGGCCAATAATAGCCCATGCAAAGAATGCGCTTTGCGATGGCCATACCATTGAAGTGGCCACCACATGTACCATCGTGCGCTTGGGCGACTGCCCAAGTGGACTCTTGTTGGTCCAAGCAACGAAGGAGGATTCCTTCATAGCTGCGATGGTACAAGATGTCTCCTATCAAGACATACTTAGCCGCTTTCTGCTTGAATGCTCATTTTGCGACATGCGTCAATCCAAGCGGGAGATTACCTAACTTGAGATAGTCTCTAATGGGTAAATACCAGTCCTATTGATCAGAAACCTCGATGGTATGAACAACCAATCCCTCTTGAAGTTCATCCCTAGCAAACGTTGAGTGGGAAAGAACTTGTAAGAATAGAGTTGTATTTTCTATTAATGGGAGTAGGGGAGAACAAGGACCCCCAGTTGGCATGTTTCAGATGATCGTGGATTCGAAAGAACTTATCCGAGGATGGTTCAATCTGGATCATGTGGATTCCTGGCATCAAGTCAGAGCTTGCACGCTCCATCATGGATTACGATAGGGTTTTGACTTGAATGGTTGTCATATCACCGGAAAGGTCTTGCGGAATTAGTGACCCCAAGGAGGCCATTGTGTCCGTAAAATGATTCGATGACCGAGGGAGTGCCTCGATGTCATACCACTCAAGTTTTGCCAAGAATTTGTCCACAAGGGCTTTATAAGCCTACAGAACTGGGCATTTGCATTGATATACCCCTTTGACTTGATTGACAATTAACAACGAATCACCAAAGATGTTCGGTCATTTGATGTTCATGGCGATTGTTGTCTGAAGACCTATGAGCAAGGCTTCATACTCTGCATTATTGTTGGTGCATGGGAAATTTAATTTAAATGACAGGGGCATTGGAGCACCCTGCGGTGTGAAGAATACTATTCCTATGCCACCACCTTGCTCACATTTAGAACCATCAAAAAATAGGGTTATGTCGGCTTGTGACTCAAGCTCATCAGAATCTGGTGATTCTAAGACATGGAAGACCCCATCATCGGGTAGTTCTATGACCAGAGGCTGATCGTCTTCGAGAGGAGCCTCTGCTAGTTGATCGGCTATGACTTGTCCTTTGATAGATTTCTGTCCAATAAACTCTATGTCAAATTCCATCAACAACATGATCCATTTCGTCGTGCGACTACTATGATAAGTATGACTCATCATGTATCGCAATGGATTCTCCTTAGACACAACATACGTAGTGTTGCTCAGCATGTAGTGGCATAGCTTTTTGGTAGCAAACACCACTGCCAAGCAGAGTTTCTCGACGTATGCATAGTTAAGTTCATAACTGACCAGGGTGCGGCTAAGATAATAAGTAGCCTATTCTTTGTGAAGTTCATTCTTCTGGGCTAGCATGGCGCCTAGTGCCACCTCAGTAGCTGAGATGCATAAGTAGAACGACACTCCTAGTCTAGGTGGTGCCAATACTGGCGGCGAAGCCAGGTATTGTTTGATGTCATCAAAGGCTGACTGGCACTCGTCATCCCAGTGAAATGTAACCCCATTATGCAATAATTTGTTCATGGGTCAGCACTTGTCAGATAATTGCGCTATGAAACGCTTAATTGACGTGACCTTTCCCTACAGACTTCTGAGCTGCTTAATGGTAGTTGGGGGGACCATTTCAAGGATTGCCTTGAATTTCTTTGGGTCCACCTCGATGCCTCGCTTTGAGACTATGAAACCCAAGAGTTTTCCAGATGTGACGCCAAATACACACTTCTTGGGATTTAGTCTAACTTTATGCTCCATGAGGCGATCGAGGATCTTGCTTAAGTCATCGATATGATTTGAGCGCAACAGAGACTTGGCTAACAAATCATCCATGTAATCTTCCAAATTTTTATGCATGTAGTCATGGAAGATGTACGTCATGGCACGTTGGTAGGTGGCACCAGCATTTTTAAGGCCAAAAGGCATGACCTTATAACAAAATGTCCCCCAAGGCATTGTGAACGCCGTTTTTAGTTGGTCTTCAGGATTGATACGAATCTGATTGTATCCTAAGAAACCATCCATGAGGGAGAGCATTTCGTGACCTGCTGTAGCGTCTACCAATGCATCGATGCTCGATAAGGGGAAATCATCCTTAGGACTCACTTTGTTTAGATCTCAAAAATTAGTGCATATGCGAATCCTCCCGTCGGGCTTTTTGACGGGCACCATGTTGGACAACCATGGCGGATAATCCATGCAGATGACAAACTATGCATCCAACAACTTTTGCAGTTCATCTTTGACCATCAAGGCCACTGTTGGGTGCATCTTACATAGTTTTTGCTTTACGGGCTTGATTTTCGGATCAAGCGTTAAATTATGCGTGACTAGCTACGGGTCTAGTCCTGGCATATCCTTGTATGACCATGCAAAAACCTCCTTCTTCTCTTTGAGAAGGGCAATGTAGTCGGCTTGCTCTTCAGGGGATAAGCTTACCCCCAACTTGATAATCTATGGATTCATTGGATCCAAGCCGATATCTACGTCGGTCGTCTCCTCGACCGACATGTGGGATCCGTCCTCCAACTGATGTGGAGTCGGGATCAAATGGATATCATTAGCTGAATTTAAATCTACGTTGGGAACCTCGGGTTCCTCTTCAGCCTAAAAAATATCTTGAGTTGTCCCTGGGGTAAAATGAGGCATCTTACCGAAAGGCCAGTACTCTGATGGTGAGAGATGTGAATTGACGTGATCCCAGTCGATGGCATCTGTGTCTAGATGCAATGACCATGCTGGATCGGCCGGATTGCGGATGGGTGCGGTCAAATCAATGGAGATCATGTGGATGGAATGAATTTGGTCTCCATTACCATGGGTATGATAACTCAAACATTCTGGATGCTCCCTATGCTCTGGATCTGGCTCTAGGGGGACGGGCACGAACGGATCGGCCCTATGTGTTGATAGGAAGACAGGGTCTTCCCTCGACACTGATGTCATTATAGGGTCTCGGGGTGGACGGTGCTCATCATAAACTTGGAGCCATGGATCCAACACTTGGTCCCACCCTGCTGGGTCTACGTACCACTCATGTCCTGGCAGTATGCCCATCTATGCAAATAAGTCATCAATCCCTAAGGGATGCCATTGTTGCACTTGTTGCCTTTGTTGCATTTGTCGCATGTGGTTGAGGTAAGCCATCTCAGTCTCATCTTTCGAATCACTGTCGGAGATCCAAAAATGTTCATTTTCTTCAACAACTACTTGTGACATTAAGGGTTCACCTTGTTCTAGCAAATTAATCTGATCCCATTGTGGTTGTTCCACTCTTGGTGGAGGGACCTGATTCTCTTGACACAGCACTGGCTCAACTGGAACCTCTAAAGGGAATAGTTTCAAAAAGATCTCTGGACACCGTTTATGCTCTCCTTGGGAGTTAGTGTCCAAACTTTCACCTCTCTCTAGCAAAGGAGAGGGATTATTGATGTTACCAAGGGTGGTTGTTGACCATGGGAGGTAATCTCCCAATGTATATTCTGTATTTGGGTTGGCATAAGGATCTGATGCCAATCCACCCTTGTTGCCTATTCCTAGGCCTTGCATGTTTTCCACCAAGATGTCTAAGGGTAGGGGGTGGTTGAACCCTACTCCCGACTTATCATACGACATTTGGTATCTTGGCTGGAAAAGGACACGCACCCCTTGCTCATACCTGCCTAGCCCATATCCATGCCAATTGCATTGGCCGAGATATCTCAGAGCGAAGTCCGGGTTCGACAGATAATTGACATTTTTGACAAAAGGCTCTTCATCCTCATCCTTTTGCTTGCATGGTTCAGCACCATGATCAAGGCCCCCATACACAAAATTAGTCTGGTTTGGTGGGTAACCTAGAGGAACAACTGTCCCTATGGGAAGGCGAGGTCTCCCCATGTCCTGCACGGATTCTAGCGCGGGCGTTGCCACAACATTCTGCACTAGATACTCCCCCGAGGCCCGTACTTGGCCATTTCAATAGTAATTGTTGACGATTGAGAGGGAGGAAATGGAAGGCCTTCCCGAGTCCATTCCATGTTGGGTGGATTAGGAGCCTCAGCTTCCATTGTGCTAGGTATTTCTTCTATTGAGACAGTTGATATTGTTGGCAACACCTCTTCTAGGGGCTGAGCCTCTTCCAGGATCTGTTTTCCTTTGTCCTTCTGTTTAGCCATGACAGGTGGCATTGGTAGTGAAGGAGCAGATGATGAAGACTCACCTGGTTGGGATTTTGATGATTTAGTCACCAGTGGTGCCCACGGCATTGGACCCTGTTTAGATGGATTTAACTGGAAATCCAAGTGCGTTGATGGGAGGGTCGATTGAGGCATTAATTGCATCGCATTGCAATATTTGAAGGGTTCTAAGTCCATCGGGACTACATGTACTTCTCCTTCAAATGCATACTTTAGACACTGGTGAGTGATCGAAGGGACACACTTCATGTCCCTGATCCATGGCCGCCCTAGCAATATGTTGTATGCCATCTCGCCTTCCAGAACATGGCACAATGTAGGTATCGTCTTTTGTCCTACCTGGATGGGCAGAACAATTGTGCCGACTATCGAGCATATCGCATCGTTGAATGCTCGTAGTGTGTATGTGGAAGCCGTGATATGAGAGGCTGGCAGCTTCAGATGTTTTAATGCTGCAGTGGTAATGATGTTACTGGATGAGCCAGTATCTACCAACACTCTCTTGTATGGGATCCCGTTGACCCACGCGATAATGTGCAGGGGTGGATCTGCCATGTCATTTGATACTATTTTAACCTCATCTTCTCTGAAGGTAATGACCGGCTCCGTACATCATTTTACATGTCCCACAAAGTTATTGAAGGAATTCGCTTCGTGAGGCTGCAACTCGATGGCTTTCAAAATTTCCATGAGAGCTTCCCTATGGGGTGCTGACTGTTGTATAAGCTCATAAATGGAAAGCCTAGCCGATGTGGTCCACAAACTCTGCGTGAGTTTGGTCCGTATCGTGACCTCGGGTCTAGGCGGAGGCAACTGCATAGGGCGTTGTTGAGGTTGTGACGTTGTTGGAACTTCTCTTGTAGCTACCTCGGGGGCAACTCCTGGGTACTTTTTGTTCCTGGTCACTATGCTGATCATTCCCACAAATCCTTGCATGGGAAGATTCTGTCGCACCTCATTGACCTGAAGAGGTTTTGCCTGTGCCTCGTGGGCAGGCAAAGGGTCCTTGAAAACCCCCATCTGTTGATTATTTGGCGCTATGGGGTTGTCCACTGCCAATGTTTTATTATCAATCAAATCTTGTATTAATCCCTTGAATTTCCAACATCCATTCAGGTCATGTCCCCTTCGCCTATGGAACCTACAATATAAATCCTCTCTGTATCCCTTAGGCTTGGGAGCGTTAGGATCTATGGTTTGGATTTCTGGAAGGGTGATTAAATTTGTCGCTGACAAGCGGTCAAATAGGGAGTCCCTAGACTCCGTATAAGGGGTGAATTGTCGCCTAGGGCGACGTTGCTGATTTTGCTCCTATTTTTTATTTTCTCTTTCATAATTAGGAGGCACTGCCTGATAATTAGCCTTTTGAGGCTGTATTTCTTGCATAGGCTTGGGGACATTTATCGCAACTTGATTAACCACAACGGGTTTTGATTGCGTAGTCCCGGTCTTAGTGTTTTTGTTCCACTCTTTCTTTTTAGGCTTGGCGATTTTGCCTTCCTGTATTTTGATCTCTTCTATAACTCTGGCTTGTGCCAAAGCTTCTTCTAGGCTAGCGTATTGCTGCAGCTGCAATAGCCCAGAGATCGATCTCAGACAACTCCGTGAAAACATTTGTGTGAGGTCAGACATAGGGGGAAGGTAAGGTAGCTTAGAAAGCAGAGCCCTCCATCGATTCCCGTATGCCGCCATTGTCTCTTCCTCATATTGCCTGAGGCTGGCCAGATCACTCAGTGATGCCTTCTTCTTGGTGTTGAAGGCAAAGCATTCAAGGAACGCATCTACTAATTGATCCAAGTTATTTATGTTGTGCTTCGACAACTGTGTGAACCAATCCGAGGCAGGACCTACGAATGTGGTTATGAATGTCCTTAGCAACAGCGCATCATTATCCTGAATGCCAAAGCATTGGCTCGGGAATCTTGTCACATGCTCTTGGGCATCCTCTTCACCCTTAAAGACTGCCAACTGAGGCAACTTGAAATGTTCGGGGTAAAGAGGTGTGGGCACTGACGGATGCACTGGATGACTGTGGAGTTGACGTAACATGGGCTTTTGATGCCCAAAAGCTTTTGTCTCCATAGACTCCAAATGCTCCAATAGTGCTTTGTATGCATCAGAAGATTTGATCTCTTCCTCTTTTGTTTGCTCCCATTGTGAGTTATGGGAGACTGGAGGCCTATGGGGGGGTGGCCGAATGGCAGCCCTCCCACCTTGATAGGGCATTTTGGCCCATTCTATTTCTGGTTCATATTCCTCATAAACTTCTTGAGGAGTCTCTAGGCGAGACCTATGACCCTGAGTGAGTCCCCACTGAGGGTACCCATCATTGTTTTGGGGAGTGGCCTCCCTCTCAGGTCTATAGGGTCTCGGAGGCAAAGCTTGATGAGGTCGCGGAGACCTGTCCTACACCAAAGGATTATACCTCTCATATTGTTCTACTTTTTGGGTGCGAGGGGTTGGCACCCTCTCAGGTAGTTTATAATGTAGCTCATCCGCTTCGCGCTGCATGCGCTCTTTATTAAGGTGGTATAAGTGCTCTAACTCTTGATGACCTTGCTCAAGCCGTGTGATTCGGGCTTGGCAGGCGGCATGTCTGGCGACTGCCAGGTCAATTTGGTCTGCCATATTTTGCTCAGGAGGCTTGAATGTTTCTCCTATGTATTTGCCTCGGTCTTGATGATCCGAGATTTCAATGGGTCACTTCCCTCTGTCGAGGTCGGCGACATTTACTTGAGGCTCTGGCCTCGATGTGTGACCATGATATCTAGCAGGTGCAGAAATGCAAGGCTCCCACGCTGTATGTTGTTCTTGAGGAATGCGATGGTCTTCCTCGTACTCCCTTTCATGGGTGTGAAAGGGGCGGGCGGAGTTAGCTCGCCCTATGTGGAGAGCCCTGCGCTCTGGGTTTTGTCTTTCAGTTCTAATGGGAGGCAAAGGAGAGATGTCGTATTCATGTTGTCTCTCCTCATGGACACTGTGCCTCTCTAGCGCTTCATCATGCTGTGGCCACTCATATCTAGCCTCAAAAGGCGGTTTTCTATTTACGTTGAGTGCTACATGTAAAGCTTCTTCCCGAAAGGGGCTGTGTTGAATGGGCGTATCCCCCGGAGGGGTGTCCCTATAATTCCATCTTGATGTGGCCTGATGTGGACTCTCTTGTAGGCCAGACCGCCAAGGCGGTATGGCCAAGTCCTCAGGGCTAAAGCGAAGGTGACCAGCGCCCGCTCTTTGTACACCTTCCATAGCGTTTGCCCTTGATTGGGCTTGGCTACGGGTGTACACCATTGTGGTGCTCTTCTACTAGCTAAGCAGATTTTTATCTTTTTGTTTATGATTTTTGATTTTTTTTTTGTTACACTAAGCAAAAATGAACACACACATGCACAAACGGTGATTATCTCTTTTAAAGATTAATGGTGTGTCCTAAACTGGTTTAGTGCATTTTGATGTTTTTGTTTTGTTTTTGAAAGTTTTGAAGAATGTTTAAATGCAGAATGTTGGCTCATATGACTCCCATAAATGGTCGCCCCTTCAATATACCATTGTCGGACCGATATACCAACCTCTCTATATACCCACCCTTACGAGAGGGAAACTATAGGTATGTGAGAGCAGATGGTACGTGGAACATAGGTGGTACGGAAGGGGGATTGTCTTGTTAATGACACCTACCATAGAAGACTTATCCTCGCACGCATGGGAATCACCCCAGCGACACTCGGTCAGCTTTCGTCAGGATTTATGCCTAACAACAGTGACAATCGGGTAAATGGATGCAAAAATCAAGCCAAGGTGGTGATGAACCCATCGTTGGTCTTGATCAAGGGTTGGGGTCTTACGACCAGCTCCTTGGTTTAAAGATACCACGTGATGTGTGTGTGGTTTATTTTAATTAAAATTGAAACAAGCAGCAGCAACTACTTTCCTTAAGAAGGCAAAATTTGAAAGAACACAGAAATAGAAAATAGAAAATAACAAGAACAGTTTTAAACCCTTACCTTACTCTGCCTAAACCTGTTGTTTCTGATCTTCGGCTCTAAAAATTTATAGACAAAAATTCGTCCCTGTCAGAGACGAATTACAGAACAGAATTCGTCCCGACCTGAGACGAATTGGAATTCGTCCCAGGGTCAGATGAATTACAGTAAAGTAATCACCACAGGCAAAGACGAATTATAGTCAAAAATTGAAAAAGGTACCTGTAAGCACAAAAACACAAGTCTCGATCAGTTTCTGTGATATTAAAAATCAGGGGACCGGGTCCCACCGTGATCGCCACTGAAAGCACGAGATTCCGAAAATAAAAGGAAAACTATAGCTATGCAATGTAAAACAAAATATAACGCTTTAATCCTATGCCTTTGAAATGCACGAAACAAAGAAAAGAGACGAATCGAAAATGAAAGAAAAGAGGTATGGAAAGCACAGCCCTTTTTATTCAATTCTCTTAACCTCGGTTACAAAGACGTCTCCTCCCTTTTTAGGGGCTAGGAGCGTTAACATGTTTCCATTACAAAAGTGAATAATGATCTTCTTTTCACGTGCCCACATGCAAAATGGGCGGGCCAAAATGTTGTCACCGCTGGTGTTGATGAATCCTTGGTTCTTGCTGCTTCTCCTACGATCAAAGAAACAACAAAGGCGTTAGTAGCACCTGCTGCAAATATGAAATGTTAGTTCTCTAAAATAATGAAGGATGTATGCCTAAGATTGACTAAAATGATGCATGAAATGAATCTAAATCACCTGCAAACTTGACAGAGACCAGAAAACATTACCTGAGGGCCACTACCATTGAAACAGTTGGCCAATTTGCATTCAACTAAAATTCATCCCTGGGCAGGACGAATTCTGCTGTAATTCATCCCCGGGTAGGACGAATTCGACTGTGTTAAAATGCCGAGTTGATGCCGCTCAAATGTCACACCTCGGGATCTCCAAAATACCTGCAAATAGAGGGGTTAAGTAATTGGGGCCATTTTGGGATGACCCAGATGGTCAGATTCTCCCAATTTGACCTCCATCAATGGGAATTTGGCGTCGCTACCTGCAAGTTAGTGGGACAACAAAAGCGACGAGAACATGATGAAATCTGATTAAAACATTATGAAATTGAATACATGAACTATCTAGTCAGCATAGAATGGAATGAGAGATGAATAAATGATAGAAAAATGAATTAGAATGAAACTTAAAAAGTGTGGGGTGCCCGAATGGGCCACCCACCGTTGGAACTTGATTTCGGCACCAATCCACTAGGGATGGGCCCAAAATCTCTTAGATTGGGTTGTCGACAAATTGGTGGATTAAGGTGGTCAAATGTTGGGTTTGGGTTCGGATCCACACTTCCAAAAGCCACCCAATAACCTCTCTTGCGAAAGAGATTAAGGATGTGAAAAGGTGAATCGAAAAAGGGTGCAATGGGGTGTTCAATTTGGCAGCACTTCGTTGCTTGAAAATGCCTCCAACTTATCCTTTTTGGGTGGGAAAGTCCACCATTTTATAGACCCAAGGGGTCTCTTTGGAGGGGCATGCAGGGGTGCCATGTGGCGGCCATGCCTTCCCAAGAGGGAGGAGACTCCTCCCTGACTTGGGCTTCCATGACTGCCCTTGTGACAGTCCTCCAACGGCCAATCTACCCACCTACACGCGCATGCACGGCAGGAGGCAATAATTGACTGTCCTCGGCTGCCACTTGGCGGCATTCTTCTTTTTGCCCGTTAAACCTAGAATTCGTCCTGACCAAAGATGAATTTAGAATTCATCCCTGGGTGAGACGGATCCCAGTTTGAATTCGTCCCTGGGTGAGACGAATACTGAGCAAAGTGCCTGAATGTGCCAAATTGCCTTTTGACCTTCCAAAATTGCTACAAAAGTGGTTAGGACCACTGTTTAACCTCTGAGGGCTGCCTTGGGGGTTGTGTGTGTCAAAGCGATCAGTGTTTGCAGTCACATAATCGGATTGGTGCTATTTTGGTGTCTACACAAGGAGCTTGTTTGAGACCATAGAGAGACTTTCTTAATCTACAAACAAGGGAAGAGTCTTGAATAAATATAGCAGGTTGCTCCATATATATATCTTTCTTTAAGTCACCATGTAAGAAGGCACTTTTCACATCCATCTAAAAAATAGGCCAATTTTGTGAGGCAACAAGTCCAAGTACAAGCCTAACAAAATCCATATTTGTAACTAGGGCAAAGGTATTAGAATAGTCAATACCTTCAACTTGTAAAAAAACCTTAGCTACCAAGCGAGATTTTTGTTTATCAATGGTTCCATCTGTTGCATACTTCGTTCAGTAAACCCATTTACAATGAAGTAATTTTCTTTCTTTAGGAAGAGGGACTAGATCCCAAGTTTGATTTTTTAACAAAGAAGAATATTCATTTTCCATGGCATCATCCCATTATTTTATCCCATTTACCTTAATAAAGGATTGTGGATTAGTAGAAATTGATTGACAGATAAGACCATAACCCAAGGAATGACTTAGTTTAGAATGTAGGAGATCTTGGATATAAGGGGATACCTCTTGAATAGTAGTACGGGCCCATTTTGGTATTGTTGGAGGAGTAATAGGTGTGACAAAAATTTGTATAAGAGTTTCAAGAATATGATCTTCATTTTGATTAGTTATCTCAAGGATGGGTTCTTCATATGATTGAGACTCGAAGAATGGGGAAGGCTCAATGGACTCAATGGTGGTACAGGAATAAGGATGAGGATCTTGAGAAGGGAAATTTTTATCAAATTGAACCTTTCTATGAAAAATACCTTATGAATAGTAGGATCAAGTAGCCTATAGGCTTTCATATCCTCACAATAGCCAATAAAAATATGTTGCTTGTTTTTCTTATCTAAAGTCTTCCTATTTTTCTTTGGGATGTGGGCCCAAGCAGTACAACCAAAAACTCAAAAGAATGAGACATCAAGTTTGTATCCATACCAAGATTCTTCTGGGGTCAAATGCACAAGATATTTGTGTGGTGTGTGGTTATGAATGTAATTTGCACAGTTTATTGCCTCAACCCAAAAAATTTCTGAAAGATCCCTTGAGTGGAGCATACAATTATCCATTTTCTTTAAAAATATGTTCTTTCTTTCTGCTACACCATTTTGTTGAGGATTATGAGATACTGAATGTTGATGAATAATGCCATGAGTGGAAAGGAACTTAGAAAACTCATTACTAAAGTACTACCCCCCATTGTATGTATGAAGATGTTTGATTTTGCAAGAGGTTTTATTTTCAGCTAAGGATTTATAAATTTTGAAGTGAGATAGGACATCAATTTTTTATTTTAGAAAATATACCCAAGTATGTCTTGAAAAATCATCAATGAATTTTAAGGTATATTTGGCTCCTTTGAAATATGGATGTGGGAAGACCATTAAATCACTATGGATTAGTTCCAAAGGGGAGGATGCTTTTTGGGAACCACTTCAGTGAAAAGGATCTTGGTGTTGTTTCCCAAGAGCACATCCAATACACACTCCAATAGAATAGATATTTGGTAACCCAGTTACCATTTCATGAGTATTCAACTCTCTTAAGTAGATATAACTGATATGACCAAAATTTCTTTTGCTTTGAATATCCCCATGAACAATAAAACATGAGGCTCTATTAGTATATTTGAATCCCTTGAAGTGAAATAGAAAAGCTTTATGATCAATGTCACATTTAGATATAAGGGACTATGGTTCTTGCAAGTCTTTAATTTCAACTTCTATGGGTGAGAACAATATTGTTTTTCCCTTCCCAAATGTACATATTTGGTAGATATAGAGAATATTTGTACTACTATCTGGGACATAGAGAACATCATTGATATGACCACCATCAATGGTAATGTCACCTTTTCCTTTAACAGGGATAAATGATGAGTCACCAACTTCAATGTAGCAAGTTGAGCTTGAGAAAAGAGAAGTAAATGACTTATGTGAAGAAGTCATAGGATGAGTAGCACCTAAATATAGAACCCAATAATTTGAAGAATATTTAATAGCATTTCCTTGAACATTTAAGGCTTTTCTAATTTGCTTTTTAATGTCATTTTTATGATCCTTCATTGCTGCCTCAAGTTGTTGTAGTCTTTTCCAACATATATTTACTGAATGACCATCTTTTTTACAATGAGTACAAGTTATATGTGTTTTTTCTCTCTTTTTGACCTTTTTTTTTTGGATTTGGAAGCCACCAAGGCTTTTGAGGAGGAGGGAGAGGACTCAAATTATGAAAGCTTTATTTCTTCTCTAGTGAGCCTATCACAAAACTCTTCTAGTATGGGTATTTTAAAACTTGTACCAAGTGCATCCATTGTAGACAAAAATGTGGTTGCAAATATTTGAAATGCTCCATTTAATTTAGCTAAAATAAGGTAGATGCATTATTATTCTATTTTATTCATTCCATTGCCTTTTAATTGTGTTAAGACTTCCTTAAATTTTATTAGAAAGTATACAATTATGTTGAATTATTCAGGTGATAAGGTTATCAAATCTACTTCAAGTTGCATTGATCTTATTTGATCCATTTTACCAAACAAGGTTTTTAGTTTATTCCAAATCTTAAATTGAATGTTTCACATTCATAAATATGAAACCATAGCTTTCACTGACATTCATACTTATAATACCCATTTTTTCATACATTTTTTCTTTATGAACAAATATTTCATATTCTTTTTCAAATTCAGGTTGCTTCTCTTCTAGCAAGTGTGTGAGACCTTTTTGAGCAATGAGATTCAATATTCTTGGTTTCTAGGTGTGATAGTTATGAGGAGTAATTGGTTATATTGTATTTAAGTAATTCATCATGCTCAAAAAATGAAAAGGTGTAGCAGTAATACCCCCTTAGTAGAGACAACAATAATTCCCCACTTGAACAAAGATAAAAATTTGGTGCAAGAAATAGCACCAAGAAACCCCACCCATATAATGCTTTTTATTATTATATTACAATGAGACCATATCACTTAGAGTGCCTATATAGAATAGGCATACATAATGGATAGTGAGAGGAGTCGAAGGGAAGGATAAAAGAATATTTCCATGTTTCCATATTGGTTTTGCTCCCTATTTTAGTCAATCCTCATCTATCATCGATGTTGGTTTTGTTCCCAAGACTACAATCCACTGATATCTATCAACCAATAAATCCTCCATCTTGATTTTCCACAACTCAAAACTCTATCCATTAAATGTTTCAATATCTATTCATGTGCTTCTCATATTTCTCCTTTATTTGGATCCTTTCATGTACGACTCCCACTCAAGAATTAATTTATCACAAGGTTGAAACCCTTACTCCTCGAACAAATATAAAACCTAGATTTGATACCAAATGAAAAGAAATAAATAGCCCCAATAAACTAAAATAGAAAAGTAGTAACAACATAATCAAAAGAAGAAGATCACATATTGACACATTACACAATATTTGTCATAGAAACCCTCAACATGAAAAAAAAACCATCATAGTATTATATTATTATTGCATTAACTTGATAGTATCCAATACAATAATATTATCCTTCTATATCACCAAATTCTAATGTAAGTACGATATATATAACAAAGGCACATGCACAAATTTTTACAATATCATTGGAAAAAAAGTATAGGTTCAAATAAAGTAATCCTAAAAGCCCATATGGGTCTAAAAATAACTTAAACCTCGATGAGTATAGGTACAAAGTGCCCAGTACCTTTTAGTGTTAGCCCCACTAGAATAACATGGAAAATATTCAACATATTTCCAACAATCAAGACAGGGCAACACTTAAACCATTTATATTTGAAAAATTTGGTTACAAAAGGAGAAACTTTGAAAGAAAATATCATAATGGTGAGAAGAGGGATGATCGATATATGGGATAACAATTTTTTGATTCCACAAGAAACTTCATTATGTCAAGGATTAATTGAAACAATGGAGGTAAACTAACAAGTCAGACATCCAAGCCCAAAGAGCTCCATTGGTGGACATATGGGATGAGGTACAAAATACTTTAGAGAAATAATAATTATAGAGAAACTCAAAGAAGAGGATGATGAATTGTGTAAAGTAGTTGAGGACATTGACAACCATGGGATCTCCTTGAAATAGAGAGCAAGAACCACTTGGTTATTTGAAGGTGATAGAAATACAAAAAAAAATATCATGTTGCTTGTGTTAGGAGATAGGCAGACAAGATGGAAGCTCTTTATGATGAGAATGAGCTCTCCTTTGATACAATCCTAGGTATAAATTTCCATTCAATGGATTATTTTTCTAAATTGGTTATGGAAGGTATGTTATAAGACAAAGAGGCTTAGAAATAAGTTCTTGTTGTCATACCCTCTATTATATTTGAAGAAAAAATTAGACTCTACTTAAACCCATTCATAGATAAGAGCTAAATAAGGTAGTCTTTGGAACGAATACAAGAAAAATGCAAGGTATAGATGGCTTCCCAATTGAATTTTTTTAGACCTTCTAGCACAACTTGGAGGAGGATGTAAGTGTTGTTGTAGAGGAGTCTAGAGGTAGTAAAAGAATAATTAAAGCATTAAATCATATATTCATTACCTTTATTTTAAAAGGGAAGGAGGAGATACACATTTTAGATTATGCACTTATTACCTTATGCAATGCCATATGCAAAATAATCACAAAGATAATGAATGAGTGACTAAAACCTTTCTTAGAAAATATTATCTCAGTGGAGTAAGGGGGTTTCTTAAAGGGTAAGCATATCTTGGATTGTGTGGTTCTAGCTCAGGAGGTAATCCACTCAATTCAAAAATTCTATAATAGAGGAATATTCATAAAATTGAATATGTCAAAGGCTTCTGATAGGGTGGAGTGGAGCTTCTTTTTAAGGATGATGGTGACCATTAGCTTCTCTTAGGATTGGATAGAATGGATCATGAGTTGCACCTCTACTATGACATACTCAATGTTAATAAAAGGTCTTCCCTTACAATTTTTTGTATCCACTTGAGGCCTTCATCAAGAAGATCTTTGTTCCCCTTATATTTTTCTCATATTGGCTAAAGGTTTAGGTAGACTCATCTTCAGGAGATGACAACATGATTTTCTGATAGGTATCAAGGTGGGTGAGGAGGTTTTTGATTCACCTACAATTTGTAGATGACACAATATTGGTGGGAGTGGCCAACCTCAAGGAAGCAATAATTATTGGATATACTCTTAATTTTTACCTTATGACCACAAAATAAGTCATCAAGATTAAGAAATTCAAAGTTATCTTCTTCAATATTCATCAAAGGCTTTAATATATAATTTTATAGATCATGGGATTCACGAGAAATTCTATCAAAATGATCTATTTGGGGGTTTCTTTGCATTTTAAAAAACTGAAGATAGCTATCTAGAGGAATATTTTGGATCATATCAAATAAATAATTAACCATTGGTCTCACAAATGGTTAACCTTTGGGGAGGATTAATGTAATTACAGTCAATAATTTAGGCCATGCCAATTTCTAGTTTTTTGTCCTTATTTCCCCACATACCATATGAAAATATTTGGAAAGAATATCTAGAATTTTTTATAGGAAGAAGTAAAAGGAGAGAATAAATGGGTGTTAGTAGGTTGGGAGAAAGTAAGACAACCCAAGGAAAAGTGAGGTTTGGGATAGAGGAGAGTAGGCTTAAAAAATAAAGCTTTGGCTAGAAAGATTTACTAGAGGTGGATCTCCTAACCAAATTTTTTATTTAGTAGAATTTTGACTAGTAAATATTTGGGATAAGTGAACTGAATGAGGTGAGTCATTTCTTTTTGAATGGTAATGGGTACCTAGTGTGGCAGGATCTAAATTTAGGAGCTTAGGTTGTAAAATATGGATTGTTTTCTAATGTGGGAAGAGGGGAGAAGGCATAATTTTAGATATGGGATAAATATCCACCTATTATTGTTGAATTCCTAGAATTACAACCAGTAAAAGCAACCATGGAAAGTAGGTGTGAGACCAAGATTATAATAAAAAGTGGTTAGTTGTTAGGATATTGGATTTTAAAATTATGGAAGTTTAGTGGAAACTTAAAAGGAGGGAAAAAATAATTTTGGAAACTAAGGCTAGGAGGAGTCATGTCCCAATTTACAAATAATATTTATTTTAATATAATTTATTTTTTTAATTCTTTAAATAAAAATAATTGGGTTAAAAAAAGAATGTTATTTTATGTATGATATTGATTATTTTTTATTAATGCTCCACTAATTGAAATGTGATAGATGATTCCTTCTTTTCTAGTAATTCTTATTCCAATAAGTGACAGGTAAAAATCACTAATAGTATTATTATTATTTAAAGTAAAACAAAGTATAATGGATGATAAAATTAGGGCCACATTCCTTGAAGGCATATGGGTAGCCTAAATAACCTCCATGTGATTCAAACCAACCTATGATAGAGAATAGTCTGCTATGGTTATTGGGTGTATCCCATGCCTACATCTCACATGTGGCATACAATCCAAGAAGTTCAAGGAGTACGAGATAGAGCTTCAAGGATTACTTTTGAGGTTTTATACCAAGGTAAACTTATTTTTTTGATGTCCTCTTAGAAAACCCTCTTCCTACTCTAACCTAGACTACCAAGTTTGTGAGGGAAAAGAGGTTAGAAGGAAAATAGTAAATGAAATCAAGTAAAAACCTATCTAGCCTAGACTAAGGGGTGGCAATGTGCCAAGAGTAAGGTTATGTAGGACAGGTATTAGTGAACACATGACCCACCTATAATAGGAAGGTGAATACATCTTGTTGCAACACAAAACTCTCTCTTATAAAGCTTGCATGAAGAAGTGATAAATACTAGTCACGAGGTTCCCATGCAAACTTGCATACACACATAAATAATATGAAAGAAATAAAATAGCCACAAATATTTTATATAAATATGTGTGTGTGCTAAAACACTAGCAAATTACATGTGCCACGACAAAAGGGCTCGAAGGAAATTATACATAGAATGACATGGAGATCGATTCTAGATCACCACATGAGAAAAAAATAGAGAAAAATATCTTTTGGGATAGATACTAGGCATAAGGAAGTACTTTTATTCTCCCTCCTTATAAATAAATCCAAGGAATTTTTTCCTCACAAAATTCAAAATACCTCTTTCAAAAAATATTGCCTGGGTTCTTTTGTTTTGAAGGTGCACAATGTTGATACCCCTAGATATCGATTCATTGTGGTGAGATATTTCTAACCATACTAGAACTTTTTTAGTGATTCGATGCAGAGATATATTGCCATTAATGTTGTCAAGTTTATGGCTACTCAACAATCTCTATGATTCTGCTTTTAATATTGTACCTTTTTGTAGGTGAAAAGTATACCTGAGAAGGTAGAGCTCTTTGGCTTTGACACTCTTTGTAGCTAGCTTTTCCTTAATTATTATTTGAAATTTGAATCATCACTACCAACCCACATTTACTAGGTATTTTAAGTAGGTTGGTGTGCTCAAGTTGTCTTTTCTTCTATTCTTGATTGTTTTAGGCATAGTGTTGTTGTGTGCCTTTACTAGAATTCTAGTTTTGGTCATTTTGCTATAGGATCTGATCTTGAGGGTCTAGTTATTAGAGTCTCATGTTTGTATCTACTCAAGTTCTCCTTTGGGAACCTGGGTCATGCTCATTCATTATTACCTTAAATTTCATATGTATTTTGGGTGGCTTGTCCTCCATTAAAGTCTCTTTACAAAACTAGCCAAGGTGCTACTCCTCCTAAGTGTAGTAAGAACTCACTATAGGATGGAGCATAAATATTGGGGTGATTTTATCACTTATATAGCTTACATTTTGAACAAGGTTTCCATTAGAGTAGTTTAGTGTATGACACCCCTTAAGAAGTTGAAAATAAATAAACTTGATGTGCTCTAGTTCTATATCTTTCATTCTTTGGAATGGGCTCACACACAAGAAGTTATTAAAAAAGAGATAATAAAGAGTAAAAAATATACTTTTGTGGGGTATTTAGAATCTCAAGGGCATAACATCACTATGATTATCATAGGAATGAGATTCTAATTTAGATATATGTGGTTTTTGAAGAGGTTTTTCTAGGGGTTCAATCCAACCCACCACCTAATACTTTGAAAAAATGTCCTCTTATTTTTACTGTCCTATAATATTCTTTAGATATTATTGTATAATCTATTTCTTTTAAGGATTCCTTTACATTTTCCAATGAAGTTCATATACCTATGGATATAGATCCTCATTGGCTAGCACCATCTTGAGCACCTTCTATCTTGGATTTAGGGAATGATGAGATTGACACACTAGTTTCTTGTGCTATAGTATAAGATAATAAGGTGAATGATGATTTTTATATAGATGCTTTAGATTTATCTATTGATTTTGATTTACCATAGGACATGCTCATCTCTTTCATAGTTCATCCAACACCCAAGTTGATTTAGATACTTTTGTACGATGCTCAACCTATTCATTTTATGGAGCAGCATTGGAAATCTCCTTCTCAATATTTTCTCTTGAATGTTGATCATTCTAAAGATCCTCTCATATATTTTCAAGCTAAGGGTAGACTAGATTAGGAAGATGTCATGTTGGTAGAGTATGTTTCCTTTATGAAGAATGAAGTGTGGGAACCTATTCATATTTTAGAGGGAAAGAATATGATTGGGAGAAAATGGGTATACAATACCAAGTACACTTCAAGCATCCAGGTGAAGAAGCACAAGACACACCTTGTTATAAAGGTTTTCTCTTGAAATTAGGAAATTGACTACTTGGAGATATTTTTTCCATTTTCTAGGATGGATTCTTTCTAAATGATTCTCTCTATAGTTTCTTATTATATTTGGAAGGTACTTCAAATGGATTTTATTTTTTTTTTTTTTTTTTTTTTTTTTTTTTTTTTTTTTTTTTTTTTTTTTTTTTTTTTTTTTTTTTTTATTTTTTTTTTTTTTTTTTAAAAATTTTTAAAAAAAAAATTTTTTTTTTTTTTTTGTTTTTTTTTTTTTAAGATATATATATCTTAATTTTTAATATTTAAATATAGTTTAATAGTTGCGTGGATTAGAACTTATCAGTTTTTTCAGACAAATTTCTTTCCTTCATTTTTTAACCTCAATACTGTCTCTAAGATTGCAGTTGGAAAGTTTGATCTTCCGTCGGCCCTTTCCTCCTTGATTCGCAATAGTATAAATAAACCCAAACCCAAGAAATGCAACTCTTCGCAATAGTATAAATAAACCCAAGAATTGCAACTCTTCGCAATAGTATAAATAAACCCAAGAATTTCAACTCTTCCGTTAAAATTCGTCTCAGACATTAGAGGGTTTCAAATAATTTCAGTAAATTCAGCGAGGTTTTCAAATAATTTCGGCTCATTCGGCAAGGGTTTCAAGTAATCTAGATAAACTCAGCGAGGGTTTCAAATATATTCGGCAAAATCGGCAAGGATATTAAGTAGTTTTATTCGAGCAAGATGGCTTCGACAGACTTGGACATGACGTCGGCGCCATCGGCGGAGGGCTCTGGAGCAGCAGCAGCGAGCCCCAGCACTTCCAAGAAAGGCAAGCGCTTCGAGATCAAGAAGTGGAATGCCGTTGCTCTTTGGGCTTGGGATATTGCCGTTGACAACTGTGCCATTTGCAGAAACCACATTATGGAACTTTGCATTGAGTGCCAGGCAAATCAAGCGAGTGGAACCAGTGAGGAATGCACAGTTGCATGGGGTACATGCAATCATGCATTCCACTTTCATTGCATTAGTAGGTGGCTCAAAACACGGCAAGTCTGCCCTTTAGACAACAGCGAGTGGGAATTTCAGAAGTATGGACATTAGGTTGTATGTTAAGTTGAAACCAATCTCTACATGATGTTTCCAAGTAAAAATGTTTCTCCATGTTTGGATTTTAATTTAGCCGAGTCCACAAATAATTATTGATATTTTTCGGTTTCTAAGTCATCTCGTCTCTTCGATGATATTTGTATTTAGTGTTTTTTAAATGTTTTTTTTACAGTTAAGGTTTTGTTTTTTTTTTTAAGTTTTGTATATAATAAATAAATAAATTATATTATTATATATATTATATTTAAATAGTGGTAATTTTACCACTTGCACCAAATAATAAAAGCTTGATTGATAAACGAGCTTTAGAAACCTTAAGGCCATGATTTGTTGGATAATAATGGTAAAACTTGAATTTTATGTAACTTTATCAAACATTTATAAAAGAGGTTTAGTTGTTTGAGTAAATTATTAGAAAAAGAGGAGTTTTATGGCATAGGTTATGATTTATATACATATTTATAAGTAATTATGAAAAGGTGTATTTATTGATTGAGTTTGAAGCAAGTGATGAAAAAATAGGTGTTTTAAAATATATACAAGTTTTTTACATTAACCAAATTTAAAAGAAATAATGCAAATTTTTACAAATTTTTATTAAATGGTAAGGAGTAAAGAGTTTTATATTGCAAACCAACATTAAAATTTTATGTAAAAAACCATTTTTATGAAATAATATAAAGGTTAAATGAAAAAAATATTTATATTTTATAAAATAATATAGAAGTGGTTAAAAGTGTGGAGTTTCAAGGTGAAAATTTATTTTCATGTCTTTCATATATGTGTCATAAAATTATATGTTTTATTAAAATACTACAAAAATACCTTTGTAATTGAATATGTGTAGGGTGCATTTCAATCACATGTGACCGGTTCAAAAACTAAACAAGGCTATGACATTCCTTACAAGGGTGGAGACATCTCAATTAGGGAGAATTGATATATTATTATTAATACTATAAAAATATTTGATGTGAAGATTGAATTAACAATAACATTCATGTTTATATTTATCATTTATTAGAGGAGGTATTATGTTAGAAATATCAACACATCTATGAATAAGTGAAGAGAACAAAATGACAAATAAACTAGCCAATAAAATTTGATAAAATCTAAGTTTTAGAAGACAATTGACCTAAAAAAACTTTTTTCTCATAATTAATTAAATTAATATCGAGAATTTGATAGAAAAATTAATAGTTTGAATTAAACAATAATAAGAATACATATTGCATTAATTTAGTTAATCATAAATACAATGTTTGTGTTTTCATAAAAATGATATATTAAGAACTTCATACAAGTAATTAAACATTTAAATAGATTTTTTGGGTTGGTTTTTAATTGCTGCAAAATTGAAGACAAGATGGTTGCCCTAGGAGGGCAAGGAGGGCCCAATTAGGATGTATATAGATTCTCTTAGATAGACAATTCATTTGCAAATTTTCTAAAAGAAAAATCTTCACTGGAGACTTTAGAAGCAAATTTTTATTCATGGGTTCAAGATTTGTTTAAATTTCTCTATATTTTCCTCGTGGAAGCAAGGTCTCACGTTCGTTCCATTCCTTATGCTATAAAAATTACAGCACTTCAGGGAGGATTAGGGTTAGGAATCTAGAGAGGGGTTAATTAACATTGTTCTAATTTATTGTCTTCTCATGAATTGATTTTCAAAATTTTGTGAACATAATAAAAAATCCCTCAAATTTGAGCTTTCTTATGAATGGGTGGAGTGCTGGAAGGAACATGAAAGAAATGTTTAGTTTATGTTTAAGCTTTAGATGCATGACTTTCTGTTTAGTAAATTTTTGCAATAAATGCAACGACTGAATTTTGAATTTATTTAGGACTTTGATGTATTTTCTTCTCAACTCATATATATTGGATTTGGAACGATGAGGAAGCTTTTGACTTCATCATAGCCAGCTATCCTCATGTTTGTTATTATTTTTTTCATTTTTTTTCCATTTTTCCAGACCTGGTAATCTATACAATCTATACGAAGAATTTTTTTTCCAAATTAGAATAGGTTTATTCATATTATAATAAGTTATATCAAATTAAAATGGTCTTTTTATACTATATTATTATTATATTATAATAAATTATATGAAATTTAAATGATATATTCGTATTATTATTTTAACATTATAATATTGTTTTGGTATTATAACAAATAATTTAATCTTTTAATAAAATTTAAACCTAAATTTTTTTTTTAAATATTAAAAAATTTAATTAACTATTTTATATTTTAAAAGATAACATTGTTCATGTAATTATTTATAAAATAAATTATTAAAAAATTAATAGAATGCTGGTTAAATTTTATAAATCAAAATAATTTTCACATTTTTGTTTATAAAATTAAACTTTAAAGATGGAAATGAGTGAAGAATTCTAAAAGAAAATCGCAAAGGATTGGACATATAAATTAATGACTTTTTCATTGGTTTTGTTAATTTTGATTTTTAAATAAGAAATTTGATCCGGTAAGAAATTGTAAAACTTGTTTGTATGGAAAAATGTAGAAAATGTAAAACATAAAATTATCCACA
>JAQPPZ010010051.1:0-27807 GCA_028583015.1 Wollemia nobilis | reverse complement strand
ACCTTGTATACATCAAAATCCCAACATATTTTAAAATTAATAAATCCAAGTTTAGCACATGGAAATATGAAACCTACAAAGTGGTCTAGGTTACCCTAACTGAAAAGTTTCTCTCGCTCATCACCTTGTATGAATGGTTCACAAATGCTAAGAATTGACAAAAGGACAAGTTCCTCCTTACCCAAATAATCAAAATCCCTTGCTTCACACCAAATTTGGGTAAGTACCCAAAATATAAAATAAATAGTGGTTATTACTACAAAAAATATTCAAAAGAAATAGTGGTTTTTACCATTAGTAAAAATTAAAATAAACAGTGGTTCTCACCACTACCAAAATCCATTTCTCACCATAACAAAAATGAGAAACTCCCTTGAAAATTTTAAAAATTAAAATAAAAGAAGGGAGCATTGAACTTGAATCCCTGTAATTATCAGCATTAGATAACCATAAGGTTATCCTCATTATAGTTTGGGTGGCATCAAGCCCACCTAGCAATGGTGGTATCCTTACGCATTATGATATATTTGTCACATAAGCAACTTGCTTTTGTATAGACCAATGTTTGCATGTGGATGAGCTACCTTTCGGTAGCCTGTATTTCCTAGTGGTTAAATCCTACTTAGTATAAAACTCAAGATAATGATACTCGTAGGGTGATCTCTAATACAGAAGGGCTTAATCAATCTTGTTTGGCACTAGGGTAAATTTATGTGTTATCATGGTAATGAACTCACATACACACACAGGGATATTGAATATCTTGGTTATCTTAGAAGATTTATAATTTGTTAAAAAGTCTTGCATGGTTACTATACAACTTTTTATTAGGTAACTAGAGTGTTTTAGTCTCATAAAAATCCCAAAGACATCATAAAACATTATACTATTCATTTTGTTTCATATCATGCCATAACATATTTGTTAGTGTGCATCTTCACAAATCCATTACATAGTGTCATGATAACATTAATATAAAAAGATAAATTTTGTACAATCTATGGTGCTATCATATAATGTGTCAAAATAGTCATTATAATACATTATAAAAATTAAATCAGATCATCCATTTCATTCTGCATTTACAAATATCCATATCATCAAAACACATCATAGGATAAATAAATGCATACATGTTACAGATACAGCACAACATCATACAAGTACATATAAACATTGCATACATCTCATTAAAGTAGTGAGGAAACACATGATGATAAAAAGAAAACTCATATATATGTGTATATATGTATGTAGGAAAAACAAAGCTACATCATAATCCAAAAACTGCCCATGGGCTGCAATCAAGTGGGTCCTCAAACCTCACGCTCCCAAAAATCATAAAATCAACAAAAAAAATCAGATAAAGAAAAATCTTGTACTGTCCGTATTTACCCTAAACACTTGGTAGTTGCAACAACTTGCGCTCCATGCAATCCGGCAAGATAAGTAAATTACCATATGGCTACTTGAACCCAATTATTCATAGTCAAACCAAAATGTCTTCACTTCAATTCCCAAGAAGGCCATTACAGTTGGAATACTCAATGAGAATGAGGTATACATTTCCTTTGTTCTATGAAATCTCATCAAAAATAAAAAACTCAAAAACAATTAAAACATAAAAAAAAACCTACAAAAACAACTAAAATAGTTCAAAAACAAGGCCAAAACCCACCAAAAATAGATCCAAAATAATTTAAACTAACAAGGGATCAAGATTAAATCCAAATTATTCATGGAAACTATTAAAAGTATTTATTTCATTCCCCAAGAAGGATATTATGGTTGGACCACTCCACAGTAATAAAGTATTTTGGCTTTCACTTCCGTAAATCATCATTAAAATGATCAAAATCCTAGAAGAATTGATAGGGTTTGCAATGGGTAAAACTGAGAGTTATCCCAATTAAGTCATATATGTCAAGTGAATCATCACTTTAATCATTATTCATGCCCTCATAGACTCATTTCTTGAGTGTTTAGTCATAACACATATTTGATAATGAAATCAACACTTAAACACTCAAAAGTGCAATTTTCATACATTCAAAAGAATCATTACCAAAGAAAAATTTGCAAGCCCATTTTGGGGAAAATAATCAAAAAATACAACAAAAAAATGCTTATAAGGAAAATGGCATCCTTGAAGCCTTAGGAATTTACCCAAGAAAATGCTTACAAGGAAAAGAAGGAACCAAGACCAAGTATACCCTAAGCCCCAAAAACGCTATGGCAAGCGTGGTTGAAAGGTATACCAAAATCAATCCTTCAACTATGTCAAAATAAAGGATTCCAAGAATGTATGTTATTTCCATAATGGAGGCATCTAAATTTGGTTAGGTTAATTAATAACCTCAATAATTTAATGATTTAGTCATCTATTTTTGCTTAGCGCTCTGTTGCACACAGTGTGTCTTAAAAAGGGGTATCTGTAGACACTAAAATCATGTAAATAGGATAATACTACTATGCACCACTCTTATCAACATCATATGGACACATTGGGAAACCCTCAAGGATTAATTAGGGCTCCCAACCCAATTTTGGAGGGTTTACCCCACTTTTGGGAGGTTTTGGGCCATGTAGACATGGTTGTCCCACCCTGGGATGACCATAGTTCATTGTCGTCCCACCTAGGAATGGCCACATGAAATCATCCCTAGGTGGTATGGCCATGAACCAGACCCCCAAAAATTCAAAGTGCAAGACAAATGGAAATCAATTCTTGCCATTTATCTTATCCAATCACCCAAAATTGATTGGGAAGCTATCATAAACATCAAGACCTAGAAATCGGAGGCCCCAAATGGGTAAGCTTTCCCACCCTGCGCATGGTAAGGGCATTGACAAGTGGCAACACTTGCCCTACATGCCATAACTTACCCCTTTGCACATTTTTACTATTTTAGCTATAAATTGAGGTGCTCCTACCCAATTTAAGGGAGAGACAATAACAAGCATTGCTCACAAACTGTTGCTCACATTTGTCCTCACATTTGCCCAAGTATTTTATTTGAAAACCTCTTCATTTGAAGGTTCCTTTAGGGGTATCCCAAAATACGCTAATCGATTCCAAAACCTGATCTGAGAGTTATTTGACCAAATCTGATGACAACACATTTAGAAGAGTTCTAAACCAGATCCCCTTGGAATTGGTGGTAAAAACCACCCAATTGTGTGATCATCCCTACTAGGGATGGATAACAGTCCTAGTTGCACTTGCTAGGAATGACCATAAAATGGCTAACAATTTTGATTCAATTTCACCATAGATCAATCATAAAGCATTAAATTAGCCTTCTATTCAATTTTGGTTAAGTTTTGAGTAGATTTGATGGGTCAATTTATATTTTTGTGATTGTAGTCTTAGTTGTTCCTGCTAGGGATGGCCATAGGTTATGATCACAATTGCACTTTAATTTATGCTTAGATCCTTCCAAAATCATATTAATGACATTGTATTATATTTGCAAGTCATTTGGAGTTTTTTTAATTTGTCGCGGATAAATTTTACTTTCTCTATTACATACTTTTCAAGGTTTTCAATATAAAACACATATGCTATTAACAATTTTCAATCTCTTGTGTGTAGGTGTAGGTATTCTAGGCATGAGGGAGGAGCTAAGAGGAATATTAAAAGAAGCCCAAGATTAGATCTCAATTGTGGATTGTGAGAAGAACATTGAAACATGCCATTAATCTCATGGAGGGATTCATTCCCTTGTAATTTGTAATCTGCAATGTATCAAAATGATAAGTCCTCAAAGGGGATGTATTGTAACCTTTTGGAATTGATAAATTTATAAATACAAGGAGAAAACCCCCATTTTAACTGCAAATTATTCATCATTTCAATAGTTTACATCTTTTGCATCTTTCCTTTGCATGTTTGCTTAGAAACAATAGATATCATTTTGGTTTCAATCATCTAGGTGTGTCGTTTTTCATGCTTCTTCACATACCACTTATTTTCTTATCTTAGTTACAACAATATATTTGAATTTTGTTGAAGAATTTGCTATAGTATTTCATCACTTTGATCTCCATGAAATTGGTACTGAGCCAAGAAATGTCAAGTACCCAAACATAGATCTCCTAGTGTCTTTATCTCTTGCAAATTTTGAGTATGTGTATGTGATGATTTTGAAATCTACATTCTTTTAATACAACAAGCCATAATTATGGGTTGTATCTAGGTAACTCAACTTTCTTGTTATCATATGTTAGTGACTATCCTTTGGCTTGGTCATGTGTTAGTAATATAGATGAGACTACCAACCATATTTCTATAGATTTTTGCATCTACCTCTTATGTGTCATCATCCAAGATGAATTTTAAATTTGATTCCATTGGTGTTATCATATGGCATGCATATTTGAGTTGAAACTTCTTCAAAATATCATTGATGTATTTCTCTTAGGTCAAGAAAATTTTACCATTTTCTTGAGATACTTCTATGCCCAAATATAATTTCATCAATCCTAGATCAGATATATCAAAAGTCTTTGCAAGGTCATTTTTCATGTTGATGATGTGTTCACTATTACCTATTAGAAGCATGCCATCCACAAAGACTATGAGATATGAGACTTTATCTTTGTTATACTTGATGAATAGTTTTTCATCAATGTCTTGGTAATCATAGACTTAAAATTCAAATTGCTTCATCCAATTTGATAGCTTGTTGAACCAAGTGTAAGCGGCTTGATTCAATCCATATAAAGAATTTTTGAGTTTACATACCTTATGCTTATTTCCTGCAATCTCAAAATGTTCTTGTCGTACCATGTATATTTCTTCTTCCAATTTACCATTCAAGAAAGTAGTCTTTACATCTAATTGATGAATCTTCCAACTTTGTTATGCAACTAAGGCTATAAGAGTCTTGATTGTGGGCCATTTTTTGGTAGGTGCAAATACCTCAATGTAGTTAATGCCTTGCTTTTGTGTGAAGCCTTTAAATACAAATCTCACCTTGTATTCATCAAGGGTGTCATTTGATTTATACTTATTTTTGTACACACATTTGTTTGGAACTACCTTTCTTCCAAGTGGTAGATCGACTAACTCTCAAGTACCATTTTTCATACTCCTGGTTCATTGTATACCTCCAAGCTACATGTTTCATAGCTTCTTGGTATGTGAGAGGTTCATTATTCAGAGAAAGGTGCAGTTTTGTAGGTTCTAGTTAAACAAGTAATGATTTGTGCACTCTTACTCTAAGGGTACCTCTTGTGTCTATTTTCCCACTTCATCTAGTTTGATTTCCTTTAAGAGCTTGTGAGATTCATAAATTCATTGAGTGGGGAGGAGTGTGGATGTATCACCTACCTCAAAGTTTTTATCATGATCTTGGAATGGATCATTAGGTACAAAGGATGCTAACGAAGATGGATGTGAAACAATACTTTTACCGTAATCAACATTACTATGTGAAGGGGTAGAAGTTGTTGAAGATATAGATATCTACTCAGTATCATAGTTTGGTTCCTCTTGATTTATGGGTTGATTTGGAAATTTATGATTTTTGAAGAAATTTTCAATGTCCCCCCTCAAAGGCTAGAATTTAAACATCATATATGTTAGTATCTTTTGATCTAGACTAAATATTATATCCCCTAGTTTCTAATTTAACCAATTGTTCTTCAGTTTCTACAAACACATCATGTATCATAATCACTTTTTAGTGTGAAGGAATGAATGCCTTGTATTCCTTCTGATCCATAGGGTATCCAACAAATATGCCTTTAATAGCTCAAAATTCAATTTTATTTCTATGCTCTTGAATAAGATGAGCATAACATATGGATCTAAATATTTTGAAGTGGCTGACGAGGTTGTCCAATCCATTTTTCATGAGGTGACAAGTCAGATTTTGAGGGACTTATTGTGTTGAGTACAAGTATAACATTCCAGGTGGATTCAGCCCAAAGATATAGAGGTACACTTTTGTAGACAAGGTCACGAGCCATGTTCATAATTATCTTGTTCATGCACTTGATTAAATAATTTTGTCGAGGTGTACAAGGATCAATATTATCATGGTGTCCAAATTCCAAGGTTATTAAAGTGATATATTGTAAATCTTGAGATGGTGATGGATAAGATTATCATGCTTTTGACATTTATTATATTCATGCTTATTTTTTTATAACCAGCTAGGAGGTTGTTATAGGTTATGATATTTTAAGCAGCCAATGAGGATATGCCCATACTAGGTGTGGTATTAACTTCATTTATTTCTATCTTGACATTAAATCGAATAAATAAGAATAGAGAAAAATAGTGGATACTTGCCTTTGAATCAAGGAAAGGAAAATCCAAACATTATCTTCATCTAGTCCTTCACTGGCTCAAATGATATGCTCAAGTGGTGTACTTATATATAGATAGATATTATATAAGAATTAATATACTCTATATTAGATGTATTTGTCTATGTTTATATGAATTAATATATTATATATGGTTTTAATTGGAGTATTTTTGTTAAATATTAAAATATATTATCTATTCATAAATTATTTAGTTCAGATTTAATAGCTTGTGTTTTTTTAAAACATATTTGTCAGTAATATTATATATTTTTTAATTTTATATTTTTAATTAAATATTTTATCAATGATTGATGGACATCTAGAATAATTTTATTGTTGATTTAGTCTTCTAGAACTGTTTTTCAATAATATGAATAATAATCTATGAATTCTCTCAACTAAAATATATCTTTATCCTTTTTTAATAGTAATTTTATTCTTGTAAGAAGTGCCCTAGCATCCTTGAAGTTTTATATAAATCAAATAAGGAGATTTTTAATAGTTTGTAAATTTGCTATGTTCTTAGGGTTTTCTCTTGAAATACCATCAAACTTAATGTTGATAAATTCAACTTCTAGTCATTTATATTTTACAATGGATTTATGTAGATACTTTGTGCAAACTCCATTTTTATAAATGACCCTTACTTGTATATTCAAATCATGTAATGAGAATGCTACCATGCTTTTTTCCACACCTCCTATGGTGCTCACCATACTTATAGTAATTTTATTCATGTAATAAGTGCCCTAGTTGAAGTTCGATATGAAGCAAGTAAGGAGAATTTTACTTTTAATATTTTGAATTCATGCTAGTGTTCTTAGGGTTTCCTCTTGAAATACCATCAAATATAATGTTGATAAATTCAACTTCTAGACATTTATATTTTACAATGGATTGATGTAGATACTTTGTGCAAACTTTATTTTTATAAATGACCCTTACATGTGTATTAAAATCATGTAATTAGGATGATACCATGTCTTTTTCCACACATGCTTCTATGGTGCTCACCATACCTATAAACATTAAACAAGAGAGTCAATATTTAGCTTTGAAACAACTAAATCAATAGTTCATCTAACTCTTCCAATATCGAATGAATAATCCAATATTCTCTTGTAATATTCAAAAGGTAATACAAATAATAGAATTAAAATTAAAATAAAAAGGAATTAAATGATTTAATTTTTCTACATCCTCAAGCAAAATATACCTAAAATGATCAAGATATCATCCTTCATACAAACTATCATTGGTAAGAATTTTCTTTGAATTTCTAACCAAAGGAATCCAAGGCCTTATGGAGGGGTTTAGGTAACTAATATTCTTCCAAGGAAAATACTTGGGAATGAAATATCCTAATTATTTAAAGCTTTATACCCTAACTTATTGAATATCTACTCTCCTTGATATGCTTTAAACCAACTTATCCATTCATGAAAATGGAAAAATAGAACTCTTGAAGCATCTTTTAGAGCTCTTCTATTGCTTGTTTGGCATCCTCTTTTTCAATCAAATTTCAAATGCAAATCCAAATATTTAGATTATTACTCGTATCAATGTAATTTTTTATTTTTGAAACTATATAAAGGCAAAAGATACCCTAAGCAATGGTTGCCATTAATCAAGAAAAATAGGATAATAATTCAACCAAGCATCAAAGCAAAAATAAGCATGATTTCCTTTATTAATAAACCTTCTAATATGATTTTTAGTTAATTATAAAATCTTTATATTTACTACCAAACTCATAAAAAAATACTTTAAAAATTTTATCCCACCAATATCCTTTCATATCTTATTTACAAAGGAAGAATGTGAACATCTCCTAACATAATTTCCAAAGATTCCAATGAAAACAAGTTTGAATATTGGTCAAATTTAGAAGCTATTCATATTTGTGATCTTGAAAGTGATATTAAAAACATGCATAGAGTACAATGTATCTTGTGTGTATGTGGTAATATATAACTATGTGTTGTTTTTATTAAGACATTAAAATACCAAAATATATTATTTATTATTATGTCAAGTAGTTAGAATCTTGAGATTTGCCATTGTTGAATTCCCATCCATTTACTTAGGGTTGCATTTGTTAAAAGCAAGGGTCAAAGAAGAACTATGGAATCCAATTTTGGAAGGGAACACTTCTATGTCAAGTAGTAAAGATCCAAATGGTCAAATCTACCCTTAAAATCTTGTTAGTATGCTTTTTTTTTAATTTAGGGAAAATCGCTCAAAAATTAGAATAATTTTAAAAAGCATTTCTATGGTCAGGGGTAGAGGATAAAAAATATTCCATATCATTTACTAGGACCATGTGTGCTCCAAGAAAAGTGTAGGAGGCCTTGGGTTGAAAACATTAAACATATGAATAAAGCTTTACCAATTAAACAAAGCTAGAGACTAGTTTCTCAAAATAACAATGGATGGGCCCATATTTTCTCTGCTAAATACTTGATGTAGACACTAAAATCATGTCAATATGGTTATAATACCAATAAATACTCTTATCAACACCATATGGCCTCCTTGGGCAACCCTCAGGGGTTAAATAGTGGTCCTTACCACTTTTGGGAAGTTCTACACCACTTTTGGGAAGTTTTGGGCCATGCAGCCATGGTCACCCCACCCCAGGGTGGCCACCAAGTTCATGGCCACCCCACCCTAGGGAGGCCATCAACAACCACCCCTGGGTGGGACAGCCACCAACAGCCACCCCTGGAAGAGATGACCAAGCCCCTAGACTCTTAAAAGTCAACGACGAGATAAATGGCAATCAAATTCTACCATTTAACCCACCCATTGATTTATGACAGATTGAGGATGCATCAATTTATTCACAAACCTACAAATTAGAGGCTTTAATTGGAGTTTTATTGCACCCAATGCATAGTAAGGTTTAAAAAAATGGCAGCACTTGCCTTGCATGGCCAAACTTGCCCATTTAATCTTGTGCTCTCTTGAGCTATAAAATCGAGCCAATATACCCAATTAAAGATTACTCTTTAGCAATATTTCACCACAAAGTTCTTCCAATATTAAATCCCTATTTCATCGTGTGTTTTCCCTTGAAATATCCATCAATCGAAGGAGGTTTCCAAGTGATCCCAAATACACAAATCCATTTCAAAACCCACCCATTTTAGTGAATTAGATCACCAAATTTTATGACAACACCCCTAAGAATAGTTTGAACCAGATCCCAAGAAAAATTAGAGGTAAAAACCACCAGGTTTGGTGGTCCTCCTACTCCGGGATGGTTAATAGTCACAATTGCAACACCCAGGGATGGCCATAGATTCTACATCTGATTTCATCTATGTTTTAGCATAGATCATTTCTAGATTGAAATATATGTACTATACTAAATTTTGGTATAATTTCGAGTAGTTTTGCACCTTCTATTATACTTTTTGTTGTTCATATTCATTATCACATGCATCTCTTTGATTTCATCTCAATACGCATATGCTACTAATGAATTTGAGTTATTTGTGTGTAGATCCAGGTATCTCAGCACATAATAAAGGAGATACAAGTCTGAATACAAATAGATCATCACAACGACACCAAAAAATTGCTCTTGGGAAATTTATGAGTGCGAGGAAGGCCTTGAAGTGCATCTGAGTCATTTAAAGGATTATATCCTTTGACACCTTGTAATTATTGTATCAATTTAGAGCCCTCAAGGGGATGCATTGTAACCATGAATTTGATAAGTTTATTAATATAAATAGGACCCCATTTCTTATATATATTGTTATCATGTTCACATTAAATATCTCTTTTGAATGCTTAAATAAATAGGTGCAATTCATTCCCTTTGCTATATGTGCCATTTTTTTGCTCTATAGTGGCGATCATGGTGGGACCCTTGTCCCATTTTATTTAGACAAGTTTTAAATTTATTTTTACCATTGAAATATTGTAGGTTTTGGCTGTTCTAGCATGAAACAAACTCTGATTTCATAATTGGAACACCTAGGGGAAGCCACGGTAGTCATCCCACTTTGGGACAACCCCCAAATTGGAAACCATCACATCTTGAGGCAACCACCAAACATGGAGCCTAAAGCTCAAATTTATAGAAATAACAACAAAATTAGGCTTTCAAGATGAGTATCTTGATCGTATTTCACATCCTTGATGTTTAGAGAAAGTTAGATTTAGCTTTTATTTATTTTCCTTATTTTTTTGAAAAGTAGACTTCATTTTTCTTAATATCAAAAACAACAAAAATATGAAAATAGGAAAATAACCAAGTATGAATGCATTTGTGTGGTTTGATTTCTTGCGACCTACCTAATGGTTAGGTTTCCATATAGGGTATGCATTTTGTAGGTTCAATCATTTACTTAATACTTTTGAAAGTGGAATGTTATTTGCTAATGGCTGTTTTTTTACTTTTTTTAAGTATAAAATGAACCACACACACCACATCACATTTGAACATTAGTGAGTTGGAACTTCATCCCCAACCACTAATCGATACCAATGATGGTGGGCTTCATCTCCACCCATTGGCTCGCATGATTATTGATACAAACCCTATATTATTGGCCAAATCTAGCTCCAAGAACCATCTTAGCCATGTAAAATAGCATGCATTCCTCTTTGGAGGGTGTATCACTGCCCACGATCAATATGGGTGAGGAATGGTAGGACATGTTCTCCCTATCTGGATATGGATTTTATCTCCATATTTTAGTGGGTATGGTTACCTAGACTTTATCACCAGCTTTACTCATTATGAGTATACAGGCAAAATCCCTTCAATAAAATAATATCATCCAACAAAAGGAAACACTTGAAAAGTGATATCTTTGCAAATAATAAATAAAAAATACACCAAATAGTTTTAGGGAACACATATAAAATATTTAAATATGATAAACACTTGTATTATTGTGTGTTTCCATTCTTGTATGTTGCATAATTAAAATGTGTAAAATATATAATCACATAGGGTTTGGAACAAAGTAGCTATGATATGCACCCATAGCCAATCCCATTCAAGGGTTGACATTGTGGAGAGTAGGCAAGGAGACATAGATTGTATATAATTTAACCCTAAGGATATGATTATTTGGCGGTCTCCTACTTGCTTAAGCCCTAGAATTTCAAAATAGGAACCTAACTTACAAGTTACCCCTACGCGGGACACCCCTATAAGTCTTCACCCTAATAAGGGAAAATACTTATCAGTTATAGATACTTCACATGCCTTCTATCAATAATGATAACTACACATTGAGGCATAAACAAATAGAGTGATACCATACATCCACGCACTTGCTTAGTCTCCCTTGCCCACCTATGGGTAAGATAAATATTATACACCATGTGTTGGGCCAAATGATCAAACTACACCCTTAAACCACCCTAATAGGTATTAGCAACATAAGTACCAATATCAGTATGATACTCATCACCCTGGACAAGCAAATTTAGCCCTTCCCTTATTAATGAAGGAATATATGAGGAGAGTATTTATTATACTTGATATCATTATTACATGTAAGCATGATGTGCTTCTACACCAACTAAGTGTAGCACCCTAAAATTGGCGCAGTAAAATTGTCATAATTACATTCACCTTAGTAAATAATTTAAAATTCAAATTTAACCTCCCAAACCGCCCGTTAACCGTCGGGTAATCCGTTTCCCCCTTTTTTCGTGCCATTTTTAGAGGTTGTTTTGACCGTTTGACGATATCGTCGCCGATCAGACGATATCGCCCTAGATCTGACGATTTCGTCTGGACTAGGACGTCCAGACGATCTTGTCGCAAAACTGATTTTGCACAATTAGCTTCTGTTCCAACGGGTCTCCAATCCGGGCAGAAGCGTGTCTGCGTCGTTAGGGACCCTCCCCCATTGGAGATCTCCCAAATTGGGATGATCTCCAACCTCCTAACTACTCCCCTAAGCCTATTTAATCCTAAGCTATCCCCTTAGCACCCCCCTGGCTGAAATTCTCTGCAATTTAACTCCATCTACGTTGAACCATCCCAATTTTTCATTTGCACTGGTCCCATACCAATTTTGTTGCAGGTACATCACTATTTTTCAGCCGGAGCCAGCACACATCGTCGTCGACGAACCTGTTCAGATCGGAGGCGAACCTGTCGAATCCGAGGCGATTTCGTACTGATGCGAGACGATCTCGACTGCAGTCCATATTGAGGCAATCAGTGCCTAAAGTTTGCATTTCTCAACCTTTTCTCTGCTATTTTATTCTGCAAATTAGATAGTTTATTCAGTGTTTATGTTATTTTGCATTTGGAGTTCACCCATTTAGCTTAGATTGCATACAAAGATCATGATTTGTCATTAGAATATCGTAACTTGCTTGAATTTCTGTTCATAACTATTATTCAGTATTCATACAATCATTTGGTGTTGTTTCCTCTCGTTAGCACAGTAGTATTCGTTGTATTTTGTATCTATTTTTTTGCTTGCAGGTCTCGACGAATTCGTCGATCGAATTCATCAGATCTCAGATGATTCTGTCAGATCTCGGATGATTCTATCGAATTCCAGACGATCTCGATCGCTTCAAACATCGGAATCATCACCGGACATCCGGATCGGTATTCCTCATTTGTATTCTATAAATTCTCTGTTTTATGTCTTTAAATCTATTTTTTGTACTCATTGAATTTGCATTTTCATGTAGATTAATCTAGATTCATTTGGCCAAACCTAGGATATGAATGCTTAAAGTTAAAAACGAACACATTAAAACACATTCCAAACCTAGGCGTGGAAACTGCCCTTAAATGTTTCCTGGTGAACCCACCATCCGTCGAAAAATCATCAAAATACACCTCCCTTGAGAGGCGGGACCTTCGCAAAGTCCTCTCAGTCCGAGGTACCGTGACATCCTTTTCCCATCCTCCTTCCGGGCACGGATCCAATAGCCTGAAGGTAAGGATGCGAAAAATTTGGAGCGATACATTTTGGTGAACCCGACGTGAATGCATCATAACCTTTTGAAAAAAAAAACAAAATAAATATATATATATATAGAACAACTAAAACATAGATGCATTTTAAATCCTTTAAGTTTGAAATCATGTTTAGATGGTAGCTCCTAAGAAAATATTAGCAGTTACTATAAATGTAGAAAACCAATTGGCAGCCGTAGAAATCAATTCTATGCTTAATGTGCCTGAAACAAGTAGGAATCAATTCTTGTGGAACGAACTTGATAGAAGACTTAGTCTCATCTCATCTAGGTCCACACAACTTAAGCAAATCAAGAGGCTAGTCCTAGATAGAATCCTGGATCCTCATCAACTAGTTTTTTATCATGAACTTCAGAGAGCCTGCCATAGATGGTTAGCTTATAGGAGAGCTCTAGTATCTTCAGAATTGTTCACCTTCGAGGAATACCTCGAGAACGCAGCCATTGTGCACCACTTCCTAGGTTGTGTAGAAGACCAAGAGGTTGTTCTTAAAGATAGGGAAAGATGGAATAGAGTTCCACGAGCTGTGCTATATCGAGAGTATTGCCACGAGCTTTACTTTTATCAACCAAACATCTGAGACAGATAATATCACTATAGCTCTTTTCATCAAATTTTTAAAAGAAAACTTTCAATTTGAAGAAGAACACTTCATGACTCCGGAACAACTCGAACCTATTAATGATATTCATAAATTGTTTATAGAAAACTAGATTATTACTTTCAGTCTTATTTCTTGCATTTATTTGTGTTGATTGTCTTTACTATATTATTTCAAAAAAAAAAAAAAACCAAAAACTTAGCAAAAACTTAAAAATTTCATTTCAAATATTGTAGTAGGTATATAGTAAACATATACCTCTTAATTTGTTGCATATATATATATATATATATATATATATATATATATATATATATATATATATATTTGCTGAAATCAAAATTAAAGCACCATGCCTAAACTTAGGAATGGTAAAGAAACTTTAGGAGAAGAAGAAGATTGGTTACAAGATACAACTAGAGACCCAAATGTCCTTCTTGGAGATCCAAATCCGGAAGGAGAAACTCTAGGTCAATCAGAAGAAGACTTAGGTGAAGATAAGGAACAAGAAGGGAGTGTTAAAGAGGATGGATCCTCATCCCCTAGAGTAGCTCCAAATGGAACTATTGCTTTTGACAATGCAGAGCATTTTCGGAAATTTCTCATTGATAACATTGATGACCTTAATGTGGCAATTCGTATTGATAAAGGGCAAATTAGTAACACTCAAGCAGCCATGGAATATATGTGTAATATGCGCACTAATCCCTTGTCTTTCATTGATCAAGAAAGTGACAAGGTTGGGCCATCCAATACGGATATGGTCACTATGGCTCAAAACATGTCAAAACAACAGGTTACCCAACCTCCTAAGGAACCTGTTATTCAACCTAAAATCACTCCCACACAAAAGAAACCTTCCTTCACTACTTTATTCCACCAAACTATTGAGCAATATGCTTCAAGTAAACAAAAACCTAAAATAAAGCCAAATACAAACTTTCAACAATCTGGAATACAACATAATACAACTTCAAAATTCCTTCATAATACTTTTCCTACCAATAATTTACACAATAGTAACATGGCATCTAATCTGCATGTTCCTCCATCATATGCCCATAAAACCCATGTCAATGCCCTACCGAACCAATATGGGGGGCAAACTAGTAATCTGGAAGCCATGGTGAAACAATTAGCTTCGCGTATGGACCAGATAGATCCCTACCGTCCCTCGTATAATTATCGAGAGATCTCGTAGTCAACCTTTGGATCCCATAGTTGTAGCTCAACCATACCCTAAGCATTTTCCCATGCCCATCCTACCTATATATAAAGGAACCGAAGATCCCATAGAGCATCTTCGCATGTTTAGGATAGCATGTCATGATATATCACATGATGACTTGCTATTACTAAAAATGTTCCCAAAAAGTTTAGGTGGAATGGCATTAGAGTGGTACTATCAATTGCCCACTCATTCTTTGAGAAACTTTGAAGAAACAATTGAATCATTTGTCCATCAATTTAGTGCCTACATCGAGAGGCATGTAACTATTAAAGACCTATACAATTTAAAACAAGACAAGGATGAATGTTTTGCCGATTTCTTAGCTAGATGGAGGCAATTGACAGGAAAACTGCACTTTGTGCTGCCTTATAGGGAAATGTTGGACATTTTCATCAATAATTTACAAGAACAAATATCTTATGAGCTATCAACTGCTACTTTAACTACCTTCGATCAAGCTATAGATTTAGCTCGAAGAGTAGAAGATGCCCTCATTAGGAGAGGCCAACTTAGGAAGAAGGATGATGAGAAAACATCCAGAAATCAATATAAAAACAAACAAGTTGTCGGTGATGGAGTCACTGACAGCAGAAATATTGCTAATGTCAATACAACGAAGACAACAAAAAAATTCATATTGAAACCTCCTGATAAGCCTCCTCGAGAATTCACTAGATTAAATCAACCCTTATCAACTATTTTACCTCAATTGCTCGAAAGAGGTTTGATCCAATTACCAGCCATCCGGGAACCTGATCCAACTATACCCGGATATAGAGCTGACTTACACTGTGATTTCCATAGAGGACCTGGACATTCTACCAACGCTTGTAAAAGGTTGAAACATAAAATACAAGATTTGATTGACAATAATGAAATGGAAGTGCAAGCCTTCCAACCTAAACAAAACCCTCCTAATAATACTCAAAAGACCATTCCTCAAAATCAAAATCAAAATGCCAATCAAACTCTAGACATATTTCAACACCCTTTACCAAGACATGGTAAAGAGGTAGCCAATCAAATCGAACATCATAATGTTCCCCCTCCTACCCGATATGTAGGAACCATTAGCGGACAATTACCTGTTCAGGATCCTCAAATATTTGACACGACCTTATCCCTCGGTTACGACCAGGCCCTTACATAATTTTCAAACTTCTGATTCTAGTGATATAGAATCAGATAGTGAAAGTGAACTAGACATTACTTCAAACCAATCGAATAGTTCTGAAAATGAATCAGATCCTATTCAACCCATCACAGATGCTATGGTTCCGGAAGAACCATTTCCTAGAAGAGTTACTACTCGACCTTCTTCCAATATATTCCTTTCTAATGAACAAGCCATTAATGCTCAACCGAGACCAGTTCAGCGTCTTCACTATAACATTGTAGGTACCATTGGAGTCGTTACTCGACAACAAGCTCAAAATTCTCAACAAGAACCAAACCAGAATGATGGATCAGCTCCATTCGTTTTGAAAAACCCCAATAAAGGGAATCATGCTCCTACTGTTCAACCTAAACCCCCTTACAATATTAATGAGCAATTGTCCAATACTACGGCCAGAATTTCCCTTTTGGATTTATTAAGATCCTCTCCCACCCATAGGGATGAGTTGATGCTTACATTGAGCCAAATGATGGTACCTCAAAACATTCAACCCGAAGCTATGGCCAATACTATCATCACTCGAGAGATTGATTGTATTGACTTCCGGGATAAAGATATCCCACAACACAGTTTACATAAGGACAATCCCTTATACATTACTGCTCTAATTGGAGATGTAGCTGTCAAAAGAGTTTTGATTGATAATGGCTCATCTCTAAACATTTGCACTTTTGACTTCTACCAACGATTTGGCTTTAGAAGTGATGAAATGAAGAAAACTGATATGATTATCAAAGCTTTTAATGACGAAACACAAGAAACGTGTGGAGTTATTACCCTCCCATTGCAAGTTGGTCCTAGAACCCTAGAAACAACCGTGTTTATTGTACATTGCCCAGCATCGTACAATATACTTTTGGGTCGCCCTTGGATCAACGCCATGCGAGCGGTCCCATCAACTTTACACCAATGTGTTAAATTCGAGTTTAAAAATCAGTTGGTCACTATTCATGGTGACCCTAGACCTTTTGATATGTGTGCTTTGGCAAGAACCCGTTGGAGTGCAATTTTGCCCTGCTCTGTCATCCACACATCCTAGTTCTTATTTTTCATCTAAAACTGTGAAACATACACCCATAACTTCACCTATTTCCCCTCCCTTAATTTCATCCTCCTATATAGATCAACAACCCTCTAAACAAATTACTCTAGAACCTCAAAAAGATCTTAAATCTACAACCAATCTTTCAAGTTCTACCCCTATAAATTCAAATCTTCTAGAAACAACTATCATACCTTCCACATCTCAAGACATAGGTAATAAGCCTTCTACATCTTATGCCCTTTCTGATGAACTTTTACCAGATTTATCCACAACCTTAATATCAGAAAAAACAAATGCTTTCATGCAAGATTCAAACCTTTTAAATAACTTACCGCCATCTCCCCGTACTTTGGGCCTCCCACAACCTATGGGAAGTACTTACCAAGTCGGGAGTTGTGCCTTCATCTATAAAGGATATGACTGGGGAAGAATCCCTCGGAATATCAAAACTCATCATGAAGGATATGCTCGGTGTTATTTTACCAATGAATATGGTAAAGCTAAACCCATGATGCTTAAAATGGGATATAAAGGGAAAGGCTTGGGACCTTTCCAAAATGGCATGAAAGAACCTTTCGAGGTAGAACCGTGGCCTGCCCGCTGTGGTGTGGGCCTATTTCCTAGTAAAGGTCAACCCTTTCCTTTTGAAGATGATGATCATCTCATATGCTATCAAGATTATTTGGATAGGCATGTGCATTTGCCTCTTAAAAATCAGTCGTTTTCATGTAACATGCTATCCATAGCTTACCCTGAAATGATTGTTGACCCCGATGAAGAGTTGGAAGGAGATATCTTCCATGATGTCTCTGTTGAAGAGATGTTACACAATGAATTTTATTTTGATGGTTCTATACCAACTATAGCCCAACTTGAGGCCACTAATCCTCAAGATGAATTATCTAAATTAACCTTACAAGAATTACAAGAATTGGGCGTTTCACCCGCCCCACCTAATTTTGAAAGAGATCTACACATGGAGGTAGAAAACGTCATTAAAATTAATATTGGAACTGAGGACAATCCTCACATAATCAATATTGGATCAGAATTAAGTCAAGAAAAACAAGAACAATACATTGCATTTCTTAAAGAGTATGAAGATGTCTTCGCTTGGACATATGAAGATATGCCAGGTCTAGACCCTTCTGTAGTCATGCATCATCTAGTGGTCCATCCGGATGCTAAACCTGTTAAACAAAAACTTAGAAAAATGCATCCCAAAGTGGCTCTGCTTAGTCAAAGGGGAGTTAGAAAAACTCCTGAATGTTATCTTTATACAAGCTATTGATTATGCTGAATGGATCTCAAATGTAGTTCCAAGTCACCAAGAAAGAAGCTACCAAAGTTAGGGTTTGCACAGATTTTAGAGATATTAACGTTGCATGCCCTAAAGATGACTTTCCTCTTCCAAACATGGATCAAATCATTGACTTTACTGTCGGGAGTGGGATGATGTCCTTAATGGATGGATTCTCTGGTTATAATCAGATCAGGATAGCTCCTGAAGACCAGGCTAAAACAACCTTTATTACCCCCTGGGGTACCTTTTGCTGGAAAGTGATGCCATTTGGCTTAAAGAACGCAGGTGCAACTTATCAACGAGCTATGACCTACATTTTTCATGATATGATGCATGATATCCTACATGATTATGTAGATGATATCATAGCTCGCTCTATTATTGAAGATAATCATTTAGATGATTTAAGAAAAGTTTTTAATCGATTACGAGAATATCTTATTCGATTAAATCCAGCAAAATGCATATTCGGAGTAAAATCCAGCAAGCTATTAGGGGTTTTAGTTTCTTTACGTGGTATTGAAATCGACCCTCTCAAGATTGCGGCCATCACTGATATGCCCGCACCTACTAATATATCTGAGTTACGAAGTTTACAAGGTAAACTTCAAGCTATCCGTCGCTTCATAGATAAGCTGGCGGACAAAACAGGTCCCTTTCTTAAACTCCTTAAGAAGGATGTCCCCTTTAATTGGGACACCGAATGTAGAGAAGCTTTTGCACTTCTCAAACAATACCTCCTTAATCCACCTGTGCTTTCACCACCTAAATCTGATCGCCCATTTCTCCTATATATTTTCGCTTCACATTCTGCCTTAGGAGCTATGTTAGCTCAGCTTGATGATGAAAAGAGAGAACGTGCTAATTATTACATTAGCCAAACTTTCATCAGTTATGAAACCCGCTATACAGCGTTGGAAAAACTATGTCTAGCAGTCATTTTTGCTACGCAAAAATTACGACATTATATGCTTAGTCAAAAAACTTATGTCATTGCTAAATACGATCCCTTGAGGTATCTCATGAGTCGACCTTATTTATCGGGTCGCACAACCAAGTGGGTTCTGGCTCTAAGCGAGTTTGATCTCACATTCATAGGACAAAAGTCTGTTAAGGGTCAAATCATAGCAGATCAATTAGCTGCTGCACCCTTAGAGTCTACCCATCCCCTCATCATCGAATTCCCGGATGAATGCCTTCAATTAGAGGCCGACCATACTGAACAATGGTCCTTATACTTTGACGGAGCCCGATGCATGAGTGGGGCTGGTGCGGGTATTATTTTAATATCCCCACAAAAACATCTTATTCCTCTGTCCTTCAAATTGACATTTGCTTGCACCAACAATATTGCTGAGTATGAAGCTCTAATCCTTGGATTACGAGCTGCCCTAGCGCTAAAAATTAAACACCTTTTAGTTTTTGGTGATTCCCAACTGGTTATAAACCAAATTAATGAAGTTTATCAAACTCGAGATGATAAACTGTGCCCATATAAGGCCTATGTTTTACAATTAATGTCTTTATTTGATCAAGTTACCTTGGAAGCTATTCCTCGAACTAGCAACCGTGCAGCTGATGCTATGGCCGCAGCTGCATCTCTCCTGCCCTTGGAGTTAGATGACGAATATGCCACTATCATTATTCGTCGACTCCAGGAACCCGCTTCAAATAAGTCATGCTTAGAGCCTTTGGATGTGTTTCTAATCAATGAAACTACTCCCGAACCTTGGTACATGGACATATTTGATTTTCTCCAAAATGGGACTTTCCCTGCCAATTCTAATAGAAACCAGTGTCGGTTATTACGTCGTCGAGCAAGTCGATTTGTAATAATTGGCAATACTTTATATAGGAGATCTTTTGAAGGTATCCTATTAAGATGTTTAAACTTAGAAGAGTCTAAATCAGCCTTGAGTGAAGCCCACGATGGATCTTGTGGAGGACACTTTAGTGGTAGTGTTATTGCTAAAAAGCTCCTTCGGATAGGATACTTTTGGCCTACCATGGAAACGGACGCACATGAGTATGTGCGCCATTGCGACAAGTGCCAAAAACATGCTGACCTTGTCCATGCGCCTGCTCAAGAGCTGCAGGCTATTTCATCTCCATGGCCCTTTTCTAAATGGGGTTTAGACATTATTGGCAAAATCAATCCTGTGTCATCTGATGGACACAAGTTCATCATAACCGCCATTGAGTATTTCACGAAGTGGGTCGAAGCTATGCCTTTAGCTTCCTACACTGGCACACAAGTTTCTAAATTTATTTTTAATCAAATCATTTGCAGGTTCGGAATTCCTGCCAATCTCATCTCTGACAATGGAACTTGCTTCAAAAATAAAGATGTTAAAAAATTATGCCAAAAATATAAGATTCAACATCGCTGGTCCACTCCCTATTATCCTCAGGGTAATGGTCAAGCATAAGCATCTAACAAAACCTTAATCAAAATTCTCAAAATATTAGTCAATAAAACTGGCCATGACCGGCACATTCAATTATATCCAGCCTTGTGGGCTTATCGAACTAGTGTTCGAACCCCCACGGGAACTTCACCATTTGTTTTGGTTTATGGTGCTGAAGCAGTTTTTCCATTTGAATTGGAAGTTCCTTCTTTGGCTCTGCTACTTCAAGATACTGAAGTAGGAGATGAATATCGAGCTGGCAGACTCAGTCAGCTGGAACTCCTAGATGAAAAATGCATCAATGCTTTGGAGCATCTCCGTGCTTACCAAAACAAGCTTAAAAGATCATATGCTAAAAAAGTTCGTCATCGATCCTTTGAGATCGGCGACCTTGTTTTAAAAGAAAATAAAAAAAATACAAATGCAACTAAGGACCTTAAAGGTAAATTTGAGCCCAACTGGCTTGGACCATATATTATTACTGCTAAATTTGCATCAGGAGCATACAAATTATCTACCTTAGATGGTAAAGAACTTAAAGAACCCATGAATATTTTGCATCTTAAACGTTACTATGCATAAACTTGGTCATTTCATCCATGTATATATTTGTTCAAAATCACTATCTTGTATTTCTTTCAATTTATTCAAAAACACCAAAAACATTCATAAATCTCCAAAATCTTCAAAACTATTTGTTGCATATATTTATGACACTTGTTACTTTTTTTTTTCTCAAAAACAAAAATAAAGAATAAAAATATAAAAACAGCTATATGCTTGACTCTTTCGAAACCAAAACAAAATAAAGAAGAAAGAGAGAGTCAACATTCTCAAAACTTCTCAAAAAATTATTTATATATATTTTCTTACAATTATTGCAGTTATACGTTTCAAATTATTTTGGATAAATTACCATTTATTTGGAATCCCTCACTTGCACACTCACAACAATAAATATCTTGATTTTATCTGGCATGATTACTAATCTCTCTTATATCAAAGTCCACAAAATTCAATTAAATAAAGTTTGAGCATAGAGAATTGATCTTGTTATTTACTTAAACCAAGCACATCTTTTCACAATAAAATGATTATATTTGTAATTTCCATGTTTTGCTACATAGTAGAAGTGATTTCTTGAGCGAAAAGTTTCCCCTGCTATCCTATCATGCACATGGTCTAGAATCTTTGAGAATTGGCAAAAGGACAAGCTCACCCCTACCCAGAATAAAAATCCCTTGCTCTACAGCTAATCCGAGCAAGTATCCCTAGCAAAGAAAAAGAAAAGAAAAGTTCAAGAAAAAGAGAAAAGAAAAAAAAATGTTCTTTTATATCATTACAGCAATGTTCCAAGCATTATCAAGCAAAAAAATACAAAAAAAAAAAAAAGCAAAAGCAAGAAAGCAATAAAATTCCTTTCCCTACCCTTTGAAAAGAAAAGAAGGGTTGATGAGCTTGAATCCCTGGAATTCTCAATTATTCGAAAACTGTGAGGTAAGCCCCATAACAGGTGGTTTGTGCCCAACCTGCTTGGCCTTGGGTAACTCCTAGCGTGGTGATATGTCCGTCACATTAGCGACCTTCTTTTGTACAGACCTATGCTTGCTTATGGATTAGCTAGCTCTTGATAATCTGACCTACATAGTAGTCTAGTATGGTTATATGCATCTACATCATGGTTAATGAACACTTATTTGGTTTCTTCAAATCACTTGTATCATATTATCTTGCTCAAAACTGGTAAATGAACAATGCAATTGCACACACATTTGTATTTGAGAGATTTTGTGTATCATTATGATAAGTCAAGATTGGAAATGAATTCACATATGCACACGGGATTCCTTATAAATCTAACTTTTGTCTTCAAAATCCTTTGAAATATTATTTTTGCAACTTGTTTGGAATAAATCAAGTACAGTTGTCTACCACAAAGACAACTATATAATAGAAAAATCAAAAATTTCTTTCAAACTATACAATCAAAACATATACATATATATCTGGTTGACTTTCGCGACGATGGTATAGTTTCAAAACCAAAATTGGAATTTTATGCCTAGCGCAAGTCCTCATTTTCATATTTTCTGTTCATCAAAAATCAACCATGCAATAAAACTATCTTTTTTGGATTTTCGCGATGATGGTATAAGTCTATACCTACATATTCTATGCCTAGCGCAAACCATTGTAACAATTTTTATTCCCCATTTATTAAAAATCATGAAAACCATATGACTTAATTCATTATGTTACACAAATTATGCTTTTAAAAAGCAAACCCATTTTCATTATTTCATGTCATTATGTCAACCTTCAATTTTGCAATGATGGTATAATTCCTAAAGAATTATCCAAAAATTTTATCACACTTAGGAATTTATGCCTAGCAAAAATCATTTTAAACATTATTTCATGCACAATATTTTTTATGGAAATCTGAAAACAAACCATCATTTTCATCATTGCACCAAAGTCTTAAGACAGTCTCTTAAGCATTCTTTTACTTTTAACCATATTTCTATACTGGGATTAGCTTGACGGCCGAGTGAGCAGCGACTCCATGAAATGGTCTATAATAGCGACAATGTCCTTTGAAATTATTGTTAGAAGTCTCTTTTTATTTTTACATCACATTACAACCAATCAATTTGTTACATCAGATTATTTCATTTAAAATATTATAGCATGACATCAAAGTTATAAATTTCAAAATGACATAATTTCATGAATCATCAATCCAATTATCAAATCAATCAATCAAACATAAAAGCATCATAATACAAGCCACAGGTCATATGATCAAAAATATATCATATATATATCAACAGTATATACATCATCAAAACTGAATTGGTATGCCACAATCTGTACCTCGGCATACTCAATCCTCTATCAACATAATAATAAAACAATGTTAGTCTGTACACAGCTGTGCAGCCCTCTAGCCTCGAGAGCCCCTCGAGCTCTCCGCCTCATCTCCTCCCCCGCCCTGAGGTGGACGAGGTGGCCCCATCGCAGTCTATGTAGTCCTAGTCCTCGATCGGGATGTGGTCCTCGATGACCCGATCCTGATCGGATCTGCAATGTTAGCTGGCAGGGGTAGTCTATCCGCCTCTGGCACCAGCTGATAATACAATGTCTGATAGAATGTAAGTTGGGCGATAGCCCGTGTCAGCTCTCCAGAACTCGCCCCTCCGCCCCGTGCCCTGAGGCATGCAATCTCATCTCGTAGCTGTGCCACCTCAGCTCGGTGGCATGCAGCCTCATCCTGTAGAGTCTGCACCTGGGCCTGGAGACGATCTCTCTCCGCCCGAAGAGTAGCCATCTCGCTACTCTCTCCTGTGTCGACACCCTTGCCCTTATCGAGCGATGGTGGCCTCTCCCTCTATGGAGATGGGGGTCTCGCCTCCCTCCTCTCCCTCTGTCGTGGCCTCTCCTGTGCCTGTGGCCTCCTCGCCTCTCTCCCATCGTGACCCTGGGCCGCCTCCATAGCCGCCTGGCATCGCCTCCCTATCCGACGCACAACCACGTGTATCGGACCCTGTGCCCTCGTCATCCGAGGAGGGCGGATGCCTACGTACCAGGCATCATAGCCATCGGCTACCCTCGCGTCGTCCCCATCCACTGGCTGGATGGGGGCATCATCCGCGTCCTGGCTCTAGAACCGCTGCATGTCGGGAGCCCCGCTAACTGTGGTGTTATCCCAGATAGTCTAGGAAAACTCGTAATCCCTCAGAGATGGGATCCCCTACTACAGATCGAACTATCACAAAACTCGGTCATAGCGATGGAGCTCCACCTCCCCCCTCTCCATCCGTAGCCAGTAGACTCGCCTGATGCGAGCCATCTCTTGTCCATCCTCGGCCCACCCTGGATGCTCCCTCCATGGTCTCTAGGTGATCTGGTCCGGGACTAGGTCATCCAGTAGTCTCCGGGACATAGGGAGGTCGATCCGCCGCTGTGACCCTCTCCGGAGCCACCAGTAGAAGACTCGGGGCCTCTCCCCATCTACCCCTGTCAGAGGAAGCCCTACCGGCCTCCGCACTGCAATGTGCTCCCAGCACCAAACCTGTAAGAGCGATGTCATGACCAGACATCGGCCGCCCTTGTACATGACCCCATACAGGATCTTGTACAACCGGCATAGTACATAGCTGCCCCAAGAAAACCTGTACCCATGGTCCCGCATATCGTAGATCACATCTACGAGCATCCACGGCACCCTGCACCCGCTCTGGTGGCACAGCAAAAGTCCACCAACCACTCCAGCTAGCACCCGTGTGAGCCTAGATGCCCCAGGCATCTGGCGCAGTGCCTCGATATTAACTTCGCCCTTCTCCAGGGTGAAGCTCGGGTCACCACACAGTCGTCCCATAGCATGGCCCTGATTGGCCGTAGGAGTAATCAACCGTCCTTGTATGGGGATTCTTAGAATCCTCCATACATCCTCTAGAGTGGGAGTCATCTCCCCTGTCGGTAGCCGAAAACATGAAGAGCCCGGATACCACCTCTCTGCCAGGGCCGTCAGTAGCCCCATATCTGTGGATACCTGTGGCATCTCTGCCACATGCTGCAAGCCGGCTCGTGCCGCCGATCTCGCTCGCTCCTGTGAGAGCGGCCAAGTCATCTCTCAACCCTCCATACTTCCATTCCCTGCTCTTTAGCAAACCTCTCTGCAAACATAAACAACAAAACAATAAACAATCATTAATAAACAATTCAAGTAATTAATAATGCAAGTTAAAAATCAATTTTTTTTGCAATTGATGATATCGCCCACTATTGGACGATATCGTCCCAAATTTGAGCAGAATCGTCTCCGATTTTGCAAGCCGAAATCATCCCCCTTTCGCCGATTTCGCCCTTGGACGAAATTGCCGAAATTGAGACGATTTCGTCGAAATCGGGACGATTTCGTCCCGACGACGTCGACGGCCCAAAAATGGCCGCGATGCTCAAAAATCATCTAAAAATTACCTACAAAGCATGTAAATTCAAATTAAAGCATCCTAGTTAAGTCTAGACTCTTACCCGTAGACCGCGCCGGACCTCTGTCGATCTGTGCGTCGTCTCCACCATTTTTGCTTCAGAGCTCTAAAAACCAGAAAATGAACAGTAAAAATGAATTAGGGTTTTACCCTATTTTTCTTAATTTTATTCAAAAATAATTCAAAAATAATTTTTTGCTTTTCCGCGTTTTTACCTCAAACGTTCGATTTGGGTAAAAACACGGAGGGGGCACCATAGTAAGTTGTCGTACGATTCGACCAAGAATCGTCGCCTAAAAATGGGAATAATTTTTGCTTTCTCGTAGATCGAGAAGAACTCATCTTTAACGCATTTTCTTCGAAAAATTCGCTAAAGAGGGGGCAAAATGTAGCACCCTAAAATTGGCACAGTAAAATTGTCATAATTACATTCACCTTAGTAAATAATTTAAAATTCAAATTTAACCTCCCAAACCGCCCGTTAACCGTCGGGTAATCCGTTTCCCCTTTTTTCGTGCCATTTTTAGAGGTTGTTTTGACCGTTTGACGATATCGTCGCCGATCAGACGATATCGCCCCAGATCTGACGATTTCGTCTGGACTAGGACGTCCAGACGATCTTGTCGCAAAACTGATTTTGCACAATTAGCTTCTGTTCCAACGGGTCTCCAATCCGGGCAGAAGCGTGTCTGCGCCGTTAGGGACCCTCCCCGTTGGAGATCTCCCAAATTGGGATGATCTCCAACCTCCTAACTACTCCCCTAAGCCTATTTAATCCTAAGCTATCCCCTTAGCACCCCCCCTTGCTGAAATTCTCTGCAATTTAACTCCATCTACGTTGAACCATCCCAATTTTTCATTTGCACTGGTCCCATACCAATTTTGTTGCAGGTACATCACTGTTTTTCAGCCGGAGCCAACACACATCGTCGTCGACGAACCTGTTCAGATCGGAGGCGAACCTGTCGAATCCGAGGCGATTTCGTATTGATGCGAGACGATCTCGACTGTAGTCCATATTGAGGCAATCAGTGCCTGAAGTTTGCATTTCTCAACCTTTTCTCTATTGTTTTATTCTGCAAATTAGATAGTTTATTCAGTGTTTATGTTATTTTGCATTTGGAGTTCACCCATTTAGCTTAGATTGCATACAAAGATCATGATTTGTCATTAGAATATCGTAACTTGCTTGAATTTCTGTTCATAACTATTATTCAGTATTCATACAGTCATTTGGTGTTGTTTCCCTCTATTAGCACAGTAGTATTCGTTGTATTTTGTATCTATTTTTCTGCTTGCAGGTCTCTGACGAATTCGTCAGATCTCAGACGATTCTGTCAGATCTCAGACGATTCTATCGAATTCCAGATGATCCTGACTGCTTCAAACATCAGAATCATCACCAGACATCCGGATCAGGTATTCCTCATTTGTATTCTATAAATTCTCTAGTTTTATGTCTTTAAATCTATTTTTTGTACTCATTGAATTTGCATTTTCATGTAGATTAATCTAGATTCATTTGGCCAAACCTAGGATATGAATGCTTAAAGTTAAAAATGAACACATTAAAACACATTCCAAACCTAGGCGTGGAAACTGCCCTTAAATGTTTCCTGGTGAACCCACCATCCGTCGAAAAATCATCAAAATACACCTCCCTTGAGAGGCGGGACCTTCGCAAAGTCCTCTCAGTCCGAGGTACCGCGACATCCTTTTCCCATCCTCCTTCCGGGCACGGATCCAATAGC
>JAQPPZ010010050.1:0-23401 GCA_028583015.1 Wollemia nobilis | reverse complement strand
CCCTTTCAATTTTTAATGGAAAGATGTAATTTCCTCAATATTTAAATTAAAATAATAGTTGGGTTCTTCCATTTATCAATATCCCGACTCCAATCTAGTAATGACATTTTGTAAAGTGCAGATTTTGAGGTCAAGCACAAAGTATATAAAGTTAAAATTTAGTGAGAATAGTCAGAGTTCTATATGCATGGTACTGATAATAATGAACAAACATGGTCACTAGATACTTTGTCTCTGACATTATGGACCATGTGGATATTAAGCCTATGGCCACCCTTGTGATCATAAAAGAGCCTCATTGTGTGTTTTGAGTTGTACAACTCTTACTATCTTTCATTTTCAATTATGACTTTATGACCATGTTTTCCTTGTAGGGGCTCATGCTAGTCTTTTGATAATACCTGTTTATATTAGTGTTGTGTACTGTAGTTGTTTTGCTCTTATTGGATAGGCTTCTATGCTGATTTTTGTACTCTTTTATTAAACATTCCTCCTATATTAAAAAATACTATGAAAAAGAAAAGTAAAACTTATGCTCAATTAGTACAAAATATTTTCGATGCAACATCAACATCATTATAGGTCATAGTGAAATAAATTTCCCCTATCTCCCAAACAAGTTACAAGTTTGGTTGCCCTGTTAAGACACGGGACAAATATACGTAAAGCTGAAATTTCTTGAATATGTGGTTCTTTTTATTTTGTAGTTAAATTAAAGTGGCAATTCCTCCAGCAAAATCTAGAGGTCTAATTTGTTGAAAGGAGGATTATTGCAGTGGAGACATGGATGTAATGTCCTATTGATAACAAGCTAATGTTTGGACGACTTGCAATATTGGTATTTGCATAAATGTAATAACATATGAAGATTGCAAGGTAATATAAGGAGCATATCCATTACCCACATAAACAGATAAAATCATACTTTGTCAGCTCCTAACATCAACACTTTGATACATACTAATATAAGGATAGGGGATCAAATTGGGCGTAATGAAATTCCAATTTGGTACACAAAATTTTGTAGAAACAATGCACAACAAGTTAAGACCTATCTGAAAAGGATAGTCACAACTTAGAATTCATTGATTTCAATGTTTAGTACGGTTTACTCTTCCTGGAGGTAATTCCTGTTGAACCAAATGTTTAAACAAATTTGAATGGCTCTTTCTACCTCTAGTTTTCTAGGGTCATATGAAAGTAACCCAATGGTATTTGAAGAATTTTGAACCTTGAATTAATTTCAATGTATTTTTATCACAACACCTAGAACTTGCTTCATTTTAGAAGTTTTTTTATAAATACAAATGTTACCACTATGAAGGTACTATAGACTCTAATTTTTAACTTTTTTATAACAAGTTCGTATTTAGACCCATTTACTCTCGAATGTTAAGGAGGCTAAAACCTTTAACCTACAGATGTTTAATGAAGAAGGCAAGGAGAAGGTTATTAACCTCTTCAGAAAAATGCTTCTGGACAAATGGCTTCCTTTTGGCAAAAACATGATGTTGAGATTGGGCATATCAGCCTTGAGCTTCTCAATACCAACATATGCTTTCAGACCTAGAAACTTGAAGACATAATCTTTGGTACCCATAATCGGTAGAGTGGGAGCTTTTACAACAAAATATATTAGATGGGACATACATTCCCAAGTCCTGCAAAGGAGCATCCAAAATCAAAAGAAAAATCATTCAGCTCTATGGGATAAATAAGCTTTATGGGCAGTTCAGATATCAAACTATAAATGGGTTTTGCAACCTTGCCTCTCTTTACTTTGGTATGGAATTTGGAGAGCTAATCTAAACACAAATTTTTCATACAGGCTTGCATAAACATTGAGGTCATCTTGAGTGAACCACGGTGGTAGAGGAGTGGAAGGGTTACAAAGATCCATAATTTCTTTACCCTCTTCTGCCACAGGTAGCTCAATCCTAGAAAAACATTTGTAGATATTCCTCACAACTGTCTTCACATCAAAACACCCAAAATTGCCTCTGCTCTCCTAGGATCCTGTAAAAGTAACCATACAATGAAAATATTTTTGTTAAAAGACAAAGGTATTCCTATTCTACTCTATAAAAGTGTGTATAGAATGTTTTTCACTTTCCCTTGAATTTACCTTCTAGCGATTCAAATAAAATCCTTTTGGTAATAGGTGTGACTGACTTAATGAGCCAACAGGTCTATTGTATGGGATACCCAAATTCTGCATATCAACATACACAATACACACCTAAACGCATACAACTGCAAGAATTAATAAAATAAGATCTCTTCAGCTCAAAATGGGATCACTTAGCCATCCCCGTAGGAAGAAAATCTGCATAACCATTCTCGTGTTCCCATGGTAGAAGAAAAACATTAAAACCATACAATAAAATGCTGCAATTGACGAACACTTTAGCTTCATTCCTCCAAGTCTTGTCCCATGCATCCTTTCTAGATGCCAAGAGAAGAGGGAAATGCCAAATATTTCCCATGAAGAGTAACATTACAATTCGATTTTCCAACGCCTTATTTAATTTTTTAAGTGATACGAGCTAAGACGGTAGTTTTAAACTGCCATCTTAGGTGTGACCTAATATGGAGATTTTAAACCACCATCTTTTATTTCTTAAATTTTTTAAGATGGCGGTTCATAACCGTCGATTTTTATTTCTTTTAATTTTTATTTTTTTGATGGTGGTTTATCCCTATGATGACGGTTATAAACCGCCCTCTTAGGTCAACCTAAGATGATGGTTTATAATTGTCGTCTTAATCCTAAGAGGGTGGTTACCCTAAGACGATGGTTTATAACTACCCTCTTAGGGTCTATTAGGGCAATTTTTTACCGTCGTAAAAAACTACCTTAATTCAATTACTGTTAAAGCTCTTTTTTGGTGTAGTGACTTTATGGTCTCAAATAGGCTCCTTGGACTTCGTATGAGAAGATGGATTCCTTACTTTTCTCTATTGGATTTATTCAATGCCATTATTATCCTATAGTTTACATTTGGAGATATGGAGAGGACATCACCATACTTGTTCTTTATGTTGATGATTTACTTCTCATCGGTAGCTCCACTACTCACATTTAAACTGTTCAACATTATCAATATGAGAGATTTGAGATTTCATTATGTCAAAAGAAAGATACACTGGACCTACTACAATAATTTAGGATGGCTGATTGTAAGCCATCACCTACACCATTTCAGTCATGGGTTACTTTGACTTCCTCTTGCACATCACCTCTTTGTGATGCCACTTTGTATAGACAACTAGTGGGGAGTCTTATGTATCTTACCCATACTCACCCTGATATTTAATATGTTGTTGGGTTGGTCTCTAGGTTTTTACATTATCCTCATGATAGTCATTAGCAACCAAGAGGGTTCTTTGATATCTATGGGGCACTACTCACTTTGGTTTATTCTATGCCAGGGGTTCTATAGAGCTGGTAGGATACACTAATTCAGAATGAGAAGTTTAGTTGATGACAAACATTCCACCTCAGGCTATGTTTTTAAGAAAGAAACAGTAGGTTATTGCATTATCATCTATAGAGGTAGAATACATGGTAGCTATTACAACTAGTCAGGAGGCTCTTTGGCTTCGTCAATTATTGGTAGAGTTTGATTTCTCCTAGGATCAACCTATTGTACTTTGGTGTGATAACCAAAGTTAAATTCATATTTCTCACAATCCTGTTGAGCATCAGTACACCAAGCACATTGAGGTTCACATGCACTTCATTTGGCAACACATTCAGGATGGAGTTCTCAGCTTGGAGTATCTTTTGACTCAACAGTAGATTGCGAACATCTTTACAAAACCTTTTGCATCACCTCTCTACCTTGAGTTGTGTGGCTTGCTTGGGGTGATGGAAGTTGTCCTTGCGGGGTGTTGATGAGGACATCTTCCTCCACATCTTCCTTCTTCTTTCTATTTTGGTAGATGGTTTTTTCCACATGGTTTTTCATCATCTTTCCAGCAGATTTTTATGGATATATTGTACATGAGTACCTTATCAAGCCTTGTTGTTGGGACTCATACCTGTAGATATAACACTTGCTTGGTTTTGTTTGTTTGTCTACTACCTCCTAGCATCATTTAAGGGTGGGTTTTAGAATATATTTTAAGTTTACTAGGATAGTATGTGTTCCAAGATATTCTTGTTGTCATTTTGTTCTTATCCTGGTTTGTTAATTTTAGAGGGTTGTGATCCATTCAGTTATACCTACCTCATGATCTATGGCTCATATCGCACCTCTTGTTGTACGGTGGATATTTACCCCTTACTTTTTTTCTATTATGATCGAATGGTTGATATTGTACACCCTTGCCTATTTAAGAAAGGCTTCTCCATTGAGTAATACAATCAGATTTAGAGCTTCTTCTTTCGTGTTTTATTGTGATGCTTTTCAATATTCTTTGATATTGGGCTTGGAATGTTATTTTGCATTAGCTAAAATTTATTTTATATTGTTTGTAAAACCTCAATTTTAAAAGTGCTCTACCATTGCTTTAACCATTCTTCAATTATGTTATTCATCACCATGCATTTACCAAACATATTAAGAATCCATTGCCATAGTTTCTAGACTACCGAGCAATTTCCCAAGAGACACTCTATACTCTCCTCCTCCTTTTTACATAGAACACATTGTGAGGGGCCATGAAAACCCATTTTCATAAGGTTATCCCAAGATAAAATTCTTCTATGACCTACTAGCTAAACAAATATGTTGACATTAGGATTGCTCGGGCTATCTTGAATATTTCTCCATATTCTTGTGGTATTCCTATTTTGTTGGTGCTTTCCATTATATTCACTTCTTGTTGTTTATTCTCTTGTGCTATTCAACTCCCAAATCAGCTTATCCTTGACTCCCTTTGGAATATTCATTATTGTTGTCTTTTTGCTCAACTACCTCCTAGCATTAATGTCTTGTATACTTGTGTTGGTCAAATATTTGCATAACCAACAAAATTACGTTTGTGCACCCTAGATATGGCCAATATTTAATTATCGAAGGAAAGAAATGTCCTTCGTGTCAATATCCAGAGAGGGTTGTCTCCCAAACTAAATTCTACACTGGTTGAAGACTAGAGTTGCAGGAAATAAATTAGAAATTGCGGAAAGAGATGGGAAATATGGCCACAGGCCGAAAGCATAGGATTTGGGACATAATAACAACAAGAAATTCACCCAAGCATGAAATAGCATGTAATAAAAGAAAAACAACAAAATTTACTTATAAAATTGTAGGAACAACCTTCAAAATAACACTCCAGCACTCACTCCCTCATTAGCAATATTTAAATTCAAATGCAAAATTTTAAACTTCACAACAAATAAGGAACATGAATGTAAAATAGAAGTGCATGAATATAGAAGGAAATTACACACAAGATCACTTGCAAATTCAGAAGCCTGGTGTCTTTTATTGATGCAAATAACTTGGAGAGTTTTCTCGCAAAGTGTCTAACCTCCTTTTACAATGAGAATTCAGTAGTATTTATAGAGGATTTCACCTCTTTCATTAATTGTACATGGAGACAAAATGATCGCAGATCATGAACCATATTGAGAAAATTCCTCCTTGGAAATATTAAAAATTCATCCTCTTAGAACAATGATCCATCTTTCAAGGAAACATTCCCAAGAAATCAATATCTTGGGTGTCGATGCACGAAAAATTAAGGGACGTTTGATACCTTGAAAACGCACTCTCGCTTTGGAAATCATGAAAATCCTCTTGTGCTTTTAACACGGTTTTCTTCTTCACTTGGGATTCACAATTTGAGTTACTCATCGCCACCATTATTTAATGCTTGTCACAACCTGCTCTAGGCGCCTTTGAAATTTGGGCATCGTCGGAGAATACGCTTTTGATTAATTACATCCCCTATTGACCATGGCGAAACCATCCTTCTCGTTTCAGGTGAAAATCATTAACAGTTGAACATCTTAATCACGTTTGTGCCATCTCTTTAAAAATCATGTTCACCCTTAAAAAGGGTGACAATGACAGTCATCTTCCTATTGGGGTGATTATGATTTTGACTAGTCAACGCTGCCTCATCCTAGGCGTGTTCACCCGATTTTTCTTTACTGTCATGCTCGAGTGATTTCATTCTTGGGAACGTGTTCACCCATGGGATAGGCGAACGGGATGTTCATCCCTCAACCAGGGCAAAAGTAACATTATTTTATTTTTGGAGTGCGTTTGCCCATGGGAGAGGCAAACGGTATTTTCGTCCCTCAACTAGTGCGAACGCGATGTTGACTTGTCGCACACCTTTTAATTGTTGTGCCTCTTTTTTATTTTCTTTGCCCATGGTACTTTGCTCACCCGTAGTTGGAGCGAATGGAGCTTTCACCCCAACCTTGGGGTGAACATATTTTCGTGATGGCAATCTTAATCAATTTTCCCCAAAGTGGTACGAATGTGACTTGTAGATTTCATATTTGGGTGATGTCGTAGCTTCATCATTTTATCATTCATTTCCTTTTCCTTTCCCTTAATGAAGATTGCACAAGGTCTTTGGCTCGGAGGGAATGCATTTCCATTTTTGCAGTGATATTAACATCTCCATATTTAACCACTTAATAAAATCTGAATTTTCCATACAATGCATTGTTTCCAAGCACCAAGCCCAAAGAGAAGGTAAAAAAAAATAAAAAAATAAAAATAACTACAGTGATCGAAATATTATATTCATTGGATTAACATAATATTTTTTCGTATTATAATTAAAATGCTCCATCAAAATAAAACAAAAATCCCAATGTGGCAATGTACAAAACTGCCAACATTTCTGGCGACTCACGGGGTATCCAGCTCGCATGGATGCAAGTGATCCCAGGCCTTTATCCATTGGGTTGTCATGGAGTCTTCTTACCAGCTACCTTGGATGGCACCTTTGTTGCAGATTACTTCTAACGTGCATCCTCTTCAGCTTTCTCCTTTTCTTCAGCTTCAACCACCACTTTGAAAACTTTGGCTCGCTCTGCTTCTTCTGTTGCTTTCTCTGTCGTTGCGTGTTCTGTTGTTGCCCACTCCTCCTGCTCTTTGAGGCTCTTAAAAGTTACTTCATAAATTGTGACTACCTCCTTCCAAGCATGAGTCATTAATAAGCATGGAACACTTAGTGACTCATGAACAAAGTGAAGATTTTGAATATCGTCCATGTTGAGGCGCTTCACTTGTTGATCCAACATATACAACGATAGCTCCAGGCATGTATATTTTTGCATTAGAGGCAATACCTATGCTTCCATGAGGGGCTTATCCCATGCATCAATCTTGGAGGTATCCTCCATGAACTTCCTCCAGATGGCCTCCAATTGCTCTTGTGGCAAGGGTTCACCCCACTCATCTGTAAAGTCTAGAAATCCCAACTCAACAAGAGTATTAAAGTGAGTCATGGAAATGGTATGCTCTCACTCGATGGTATTGAGGATTGTTTGACCTTCTCTTACCAGGTCCATCCTTTGAAAATAACTACGCAACATGACCTTGGTAGTTGACCAGGCGTGATCCATTTCACTTAGAGGGCAAATACGAATGTTAGAATTAGCTAGGGCTTGAATTTTGACATTCATTTCCATGTGTGGACCTAGCATGTCCTTTGTAGTGTCGATCAACTACTCTCCCATATGGATCTGTATCCGAGTGGCCCAAAGATAATGCAACACCTAAACTGCTTGTGCGGAAAACTTCTCATAATTCTGAGCAAAGCGAATATGGGTCTCTTGAGAAACCAGTAGCCTACGCAGCTTTCTCTGCTAGTTGATTTTTCATGTCCTCAAGCTACTGGCAGAGCTTATGCATCTCTATTCTAGAGGTATCTCTTTATTTCAAGTGTACTCCGACTTGTCGACGCAAGTGTTCATTTTCTGTGGCAGTTTTTTCTTCTTGCGCTCTACTTTTTTCCAAGGCATTTTTGAGCTCAATAATTTTATTTTCATTCTCAAAATATTTTTCCTTATAATAATCACCATGCAAGTATACTGAGCTCATGTCAACCTGTATATTGCCCATTTTTTTCCATCGGATTTATCTTGGTGAGGTCTTTTGTGATAGTCTCACAAACGTAATCACTCAGCAATATTTCTCCTTGTGGCTTTTGAACCAAGGGAGTGATTCTAGTCGTGTGAGCTTACATAGTGATTAGATTAAAGGTAACTTTCTTAATCATTCGAGCTGGAACTAAGGCCTCTTTTCACCTCCTACTCTTCAACCATTATGACGAACTCAAGTGCATCCGATTAATTTTTTCCACATATAACTGTTTCGATACTACCTACACATCGGGCAATGCTTGCAATTCCAAAAATGGGGTGAATAGAATCAAAACGTCTGAGCAGCTAGGCTCAAAGGAATTGGATGATATGGATAGAAGAGGGAGAATGAAAATAATGAATTGAATGGAGGAACCAGGTTCGGTTGCAGCTACGCTCACCCTAGGAGGAGCTTGCGTACTCACAACCTTAATGGTAGTTATGGCGGTAATAGAAGGGGAAGGACATGAAAAGAGATTCAGCCTTGATGCATAAGAACTAAAAGAAATGAGGGCCGAAGAGATGGGAATAGAAGTAGGACCAGTAGTGACTTTGAGAGGGGAAGAGGAAGGAAGCAAAATAGATACAGAAGGCATACCAAATGGCAGAGAAATGGAGATAGAAGATGGTGGAAGTGAAACAAAAGTCACTACATGCTCTGGGGAAGAAGAAGAGGGAAAATAAGACGTACCTTTAGGCATGGGCATCGTGTGACGTGGTGACAGGAACGACTATGAAATCACTTCTTCTTGTTGTGCTTCCACCCTCTCCTCAATGTTCACATTTTCCTCGCCATCCATGACCTCTACTTGGGAGCTTTCTAACTGATGGTCCTCCTCTTGTTCTAGAACCATTTGAAATATTTGTGCAATCATAATCGGGACCTTTGCTGCTAGTGAAGGATTAACAACTATGGCCAAAACAATAGGAACTGTAAGAGCTACGACGATTGAAACTTCAATAATGGAAGTAGCAATGACACCAGTCCTTGGTTTTTTATCACCTTGGGAAATAGTGGCACCTTCAGCACATTTTGTTTCTCTGATGCAGGTGCCTCTTCAACTTTCTATTTCATCTGTTGTGATCTTTGTATAAACATGTATTGTTGCTCTTCTTCCTCTGGAGTCTCCTCAACCAACGAATGTTTTTCTTTTGTTTCACCTTCACCACTATCAGAGTGTTGAAAACTTTACAATAAAATATTGGTGAAAGCGACGGGCTGATATGAATTAACATACTCATCATAAATCTCTGAAAATGACCCATCCAACTTCAGCCCGTAAGGAGTTGTTAGCTTCCCTCGATGAACCCGCATTATCCACCAATTCATAATTTTCTCCTCAATCCACTTGGGCTCACTTTCTTTAACTTGGCTGAATAAACCCGACGGAGGAATTTGAGACTTATACTGGGCCAGATTATACTCCACCTCTTGCTCATAGCAGTCGTGCCAAGGGGTAAGCGTTGTCATCTTTTCAATGTGCCAATTCATATCAGGTCCATAAAAATTATTTCTATTCTTCTAAATATCATATCGAGGGCAATAATGAAACAATTTGGATTTTATAATAGCTAAAAACTTACCCAATGGATCGTACCTCCAACGTTGCGGTAGTTCTATTAGTCCCAAATCTTACAATGCTATTGTAAGGATCTGATTCTGTCTCACTTGGCTCACTTCTATACTACAAAATTTAAATCGCATATTGCATATCATTTTCTTGCTACGCCCAGCTCCATATATATCATTTACGTAATTTGACTGGCACACTACTTCCATGGCAAAAATATGCTCAGTGGCAAAATAGGGCAACAAAAATGGCTTACTCGTGAAACCAAAAATTCTTACTACGCCCTGAGTAAGCAAAAAAATATCTCCTCTTTCTTAGGCGATCACTGCATCTCTTAATTCCCGTGACACTCTCTCACATGCGCCACAAAATAGCTCTATTGCAGGACCCAAAAACCAACTGTTAAAACTGTAAAATGACTCCCTTGACAAAACGGAAGTCCACATATAAACCGGTAAAGGTTCATTTTTCTCATCTGTCTGCGTTACCACAATGAAAGGAAAGTGTTGCTGGAGTTGGAAAAAGAAATACCATATCAAAAAAGAAGTGTGTCGAAATGACTTTACCTCATCAATTTGTAACTTTTCCAACTGAATAAAATTCCACCTAAAATATACATTGTGCTAAGGTTGCCTACCACTTATGAACGGTATCATCTAAAGGTAAACCTACGAACCACGCCAACATCAAATAAATATCCAAGCTTTTAAAATCAGTGAGCGACTTTGGTAAATTAGGAAGCTGCCCCATCGGTGGCTCCTTAATCAGTTGGGTCTCCATAAATTAGCGCATTATTACCGTGGAGACATATTTATCCTCCTGTTTGTCAGTATGCAGTTTTTTATGAACCCCATAGGGAGGAGACTTTAAACCATAAGCAAACGCCTCCCAAAACTCATTCGGGGTGATAGTGAAAAGAATTTCCCTCCTAGCATTTCTCACAGCTCTAGTGAATGGGTCGTAAAACTAAGAAATAAGCCACACTAACTCAGAGCAAGGATGAAATGGCAGGCACAGGTACCAGAACAACTATGAATGATAGGGTATTGTCATCCAGCTTTCTGATGTCACCCCCTAGTTTACTGCTAACTCAACATCCTATCGCAACCTTTCCACACCTTTGTGGGAAATGAGATAGTCGTCGATTTCCACCATTGTGTCATCATATGGGTTTAAGGCGACATAGTCATTATTTTGAGTCTTCTTAGCTCTAGACTTTGACCTTTTGGGCTCTATAGCCTCTATAATTTCTTTATTTTCTTTGCTTCATTTTTCCATTGCCTCTTCTTTCTGACAAATACTCTGAACACTCTCTAGGCACTTTTGCAATGATAGTTCAGAATACACGACAGTAAAAATTTGAAAAAAAATTAAACTGTGGACTTTTTACCTCGTCCTTTATATAGAGTGCTCTCCCATCTGCCATAATAAATACCGAATTAACCTGGGCACTTTTGGGAGATCGTAAACATTGATTCGCTCGCTTGGCACCATTCCCAATGTCCTAACGGTATCACCTTTGATTCACTACCAAATCATCCTGGGAAAGAGTGCCCTCCTTGCCACGTAAGTTTTTTGTAAACCATACCCTGGTGGCCGAAGCTTGCTTGGAAAAATAAATCGGCCACCTGAAAACCAATGGAATATCTTCTTAATTCCTCGGGAACACAAATCTTCTGCATGTTTGAATTAAATACATTTAAAATGTGCTTCCGCTTGCATTCCTATTCTCCAAAATTCACCACGTGTTTAAGAGCGCAATCCTTCCGCAATGTGCTTCCAAAATAAAAAGCAATGCACTTGTCTCCTTTTACTTCGGTGAAATCGTCTTATGAGCGCCCAATATTCTCCTCTTCCTTTTCCTGAAAATCACTACGCTTTCAAAGCAAATCGCCTTTTAAATCATCATCTGTTTCAGGATGTATCCGATTTGCTTGGGTGTTTCATGGTGAATGGCATCCTTTAATAAACTTCTCTCCTTTTCTATTTCGCCCATACTTAGAAAATTCAATTTTCTAAAAAAACAAAATTGCTTTTAAAAGCGGCTTTTCTCCTTTTAGCTTTTCCTTTGATTTTTCTTCTAAAAGGGGCGCCCTGCATTAACATCTAAAATTTCCCCTTTTACTAAAAATAACAAAGCACATGAGTCTTTTTTTTAGATATTAAATCCTTATCGCTCCAAAAAACATGATTCCCATAGTTTCTTTCCACATGGCAACACACATGCTTTAATAAATGCACTCGCCCAAACTAGGGGTGAACGGTCGTTTCACCCATTTTCTAGGGTGAACGTGATTTTATCTTCAATATCGCGTTGACCAAGCGCTTGTATATACTTTATGTGCTTGTTCGTGCCCGAAAGAGCGCTTGTGACCACGCACACTGCCAATACGTTTACCCCAAAATTAGGTGAACGAACATGTCACCACGTCTCCGGGGTGAACACGATTTCAACCTTTTCTACGGTGCTTATATTTTTGAAATAACTTTTAATCCCTTTGTAACTTTTAAATTCAGCGATGATTTTATCAACACGTATGCCCAAACTAGGGCAAACGTGACTTTGTTGTTTCAATAGTAAGTTGCCTAGGTGTCTTTACTCGCTCACTTTACATATTCATTTCAAAAGGGGCCAAAGCTTTGTGTTCCTTCCTTGGGCGAAAACATCTCATAGATCTTTCAATCACAATACACTTCTTAGGAGTAGCGAAAACACTTCCCCCCTTTATATATATATATATCTATATATATATTTATATATATATATATATATATATATATATATATATATATATCATCACCATATAAAGCAAATAAAAATGCTAACAAGAAGATATGTACATATTTACAAGGTGGTACCTCTTAACATCCAATCATTGAATATAGGCCTTCAAATGAAGACCATTTACTAAGATAGGAATATCCCAGCCCTCCATGTCTTGAAGGTGATAGGCATTAGCTGAGTTTACTACAGAGATCTGAAAAGGGCCCTCCCAAATAGCGTCAAACTTGTGATGTTTCCCTGGTTTGGCCTTTTTCTCGTTCCATTTGAGAACTAAATCTCCCACCTAAAAACTGTGTTCAGTTGTTTTCTTTCCGAACCACTTCTACATTTCTTTTGTGTGCTCAGCAAATGCTCGATAAGACTGCTCTCTATCCTCTTCTAACTGCAACAATTATGCTAACCTTGCACTCATAGGATCATACTCTTCATCTTCATCTTGAAATAACTACAATGTTTGGAGTACCAGAAGCTCAATGTGAGTGGGAAGAATGTCTTCATTCCCATACACCAAGGCGTACGAAGAAGTTTTAATGGATTTCTTCATGGAGATGCGATTTGCCCAAAGCGCCTCATTCAAAAATAAGTGCCAACTTCTTTTATTACTACCCAACATCCTTTTTAAAATTCGTAGCAAATTTTTATTGGTAGATTCAACCAAATCATTCCCTTGCGGGTAATAATTGGATGATTTCTTGAGATAAATATCGTATTCGCTAGCGAACTCTGTGATTTTGGCCCCAATGAATGGAGTTCCATTATCAGTCATAATTGAATTTAGGATGCTGAAACGAGTAATGATTCCTTCTAGAAAAGAGATAATGGTTGCTTGATCAGCCTTCTTGGTAGGAATAGCCTCCGCCCATCTAGTGAAATAGTCAGTCGCTATTAAGATGTACTTGTGCTCTACAAAAGAATGTGGATCAATAACTCTAATAAATTTAAGACCCCACTACTGGAAAGGTGCTTCTACTTGAATTGGGCACAAAGGCAATGCTCCCTTCCTGGTTCTACCAACATATCACTGACAGTTGTCACAGTGTGTACTCACTTTATGAGCATCAGCGAACAAAGTAGACCAGAAATAGCCTGCTCGGATAATTTTCAAGGTCATGGTCCTTCCTGCATAGTGACCACCAAATAGTCCAAAATTAAATTCCTCCAATATTTTATCCTTCTCGAACTCCTTCACACACCTGAGAAGAACTTCATCAATGTTCTTGTGAAACAGTCCATTAGGCAATAGAACATATCTGAGTACTTGTAGTCTAAACCTTCGATGTTGTGAAGGATCAAGATGAGTTGGACATTTACCTGAAGTAAAATAGTCAAACAGTTCTTCTATACATTCACGATCACTCACAGTATGGTTCATGCAAATGCTTTTGCCAATGTCCTCTTCATGCACCACATCCAATGATTCAGAGGAGGCACTTTTAGCTAACTCCTAACATAAAGCTCATCCACAAACTAGCTTTATTGGTAGAATATCCACATCATATTCTTGAATTTTTGAGACCCAACCCACCCTTTTGTCACCTAGTTCTCCTTGGAGTATGATATTTCGAACGTCTAGATGTATAACATAAATGACAGTCCTGCTCTAGGAGACAAAGTGTCGGAGCTTCTTCAATGATTTCATCATCGTGTAGACTTGTTTCTCAATAAACTTGTACTTCTCCTGATGCGGCACAATAACTTGGCTCAAGAAGATAATTGACTTCTCTTCTCCGTCTTCTTGCTTCTGTGTGAAAACTACAGCATAACTCTCTTGCTCGCCCACTGCATAAAGAATGAAGTCTTTTGAATAGTCAGGATTGATTAAAACTGGATCTTGGGTGATTCTTTCCTTGATCTCCTAAAAAGCTTATCTTCTGGTCTCTGTCCATTTAAACTCGGTGTTCTTCTTTAAGATATCAGTCATAGGTTTCACAACCTAAGCAAAGTCAGTAATAAACTTGCGGATGATCGAAGAAATATTGCAAGTCTTTTTTATTAGCAGGTAACGGTAACTTCAAGAGTGCTTCAGCTCTTGTAGGATCAATTGCCAATCCTTCTTGTGAGATCACATGACCCAACAACTTCCCTTATTTAACAGTAAATATTGGCTTCTTCAGATTAATAGAAATCTTGAACTCATAACATTTCTCAAACACCTACCTAAAATGAGAAACGTGGTCTTCTCTGCAATGCGAAAACACAGTCATATCATCAAGATATATTACAATAATTCTATTCAATAACTCATCGAAAGTGATGTCCATGGCCCTCTAGAAAGTAGCACCAGCATTTGAGAATCCAAAGGGCATCCATTGATAGGCAAATGTGCCCCACTTGGTGGTGAATGTTGTTTTATGTTGGTCCTCATCCTTCATCCAGATTTGATTATATCCAGAGAAACCATCTAACAATGAAAACCTCTGTGCATCGGCAACCACGTGAAGGATTTGATCAATATGTGGCAGAGGGTAATGATATTTTAGTGATGCTTGATTCAAATTTTGAAATCTGCACACAACCAAGTGTCTCCATTCTTTTTGCGTATGAGCACCAGATTTGCCACCCATATCGAGTGCTTAATTGGGTAAATTATCTTGGCTTCGAGCATCTTCAACAATTTTGCCTTCATAAGCACTTTGATTTTGGTATTGACAGGGCGTTGCTTTTTTCAAAAGGGTTTAACCCGCTCTTACAGCTCAATGGTGTGTTGAATCACATTTTTATCATATCCCTTCAAATCTTGATAGCTCCATGCCACGATGTCGGGGTACTCATAGCACAAGTTCTTAATATCTTCCAACTCTTCTTGCATGCAATCAGTTCTGATTTTAATGATCTTTTCAGGCTCTAGTTGTAATTCCTTATACTCCTTCGCATCCACTTTGATCCTATGCTTCTCAAACCTGTCATTCTAGTCAAACAAAATCTCTAGCAAAATCAATCCTTTGGGAATATGATTATTCTTCAATTGGATCATTCCTTCTCTCTCTTCTTCAGCAAGCACTCTATCATTTGTGCTAGCAGCTTCTCTAAGTAGAAAATTAACTACTTGTTCATCATTGTCGAATACTTGCCAATAAATATCCTTATTAGGGACTGAAGGTCTATAGATCACCTTGTCAATCTTGGGATTTCTGACTACTTGTTTCAAGGGAGAATAATTTGCACCGAGAGAGGCTAAAATATCTACATGTTTGTTTTGCTCCTAGGAAATCGCCTGAATGTACAAAGCTATGAAGGATTCAAAAAAATCCCACACTCTGTTGCGATAGGCTTTCAGGTTATGTTGCTTTGATACGCACTTGTTAGTGGTCTGATTAACAATAAGTTCAAAGTCACCAAAAATTTGCAGTTGTTTAATACCCAACTTTTTAGCCTTCTTCAATCCAAGGCATGATGCCTCATATTTGGATACGTTATTTGTGCAACTCCACATTAACCTATAAGAATAAGTATTTTATAACCCCTTGAGGGAGATAAACACAACACCAGCTCTTGCATCATTATTACACCTAGCACCATCAAAATACAGCTTCTATAATTGGTTTGCGACAGGGTCTGGGAAATCAAAGACTTTCTCCTCAACCTGCTTTGGCTTAGTTATAGTATAAGAACCAATGTCTGTTCAACCATCGCATTAAAATACATGAGCAAAAACTCATCCTCGAGTCGAAGTTTACCTAGCGCTTCTTACATCAAATAAACTTCTCCTAATTCTTCAGTCATCATGTTAACTAAACCTGGATATTTTTATTCCTCCTGTTAGCATATCATAGTGCATAGGTTATCACATTATAGTTTTTAATAAAAGAAGTGCCATGTAATGCACTCTCCAATTAACAAGTTGGTTAGCAAACCAACTTGGGTGGTTCAACCACCCGAACCACCCTCAATGTAATGTATATAATCTCCATTCCATATCAATGAAAGGTGCTTCGACATTTTATTCTAATCTATGTTTTTAGATTTTATTATGGTACCAGAGCTAGGTGATGAGTGGCGGTTGGAGAAGGTGGTTTTGTAACCACTCCGACGTAGACACTGAACCAAGCGGATCAAGGCAGAGACACACGAAGCCCGATGCAGACACGCAAACACTGAACTAGGTAGATCAAGACAAGCTTTGCACGTAGCCCGATGCAGACACTGAACCAGGTGGATCAAGGCAAAGACACGTAGACTGAGGTTTGAGGCTGATGTGGATAGATGTTGATAAGGTAGAGACACGTGGATCGAGGTCCAAGACTAATGTGGACAGACGCTGATGAGGCAAAGACATGCAGACCGATGCTGACGTGGATAGACGCTGATGAGGCAGAGATACATGGACCGAGAGAACTGGTGACATGGCGAATTGGTATTCATCAGTGGGTGACAAAAGGGCAAGGGGTGACTACCCGAAGGCAGTCACTATAATAGCAGTGATATTTAGTTTAAAAACTGTTAAAACGCATCCACACGATGCATGTGGGATAATTTCCCTTATTTTTTTAAAAATCTCTTTCCCTCCTTTACTTTAAATTTCACTCGTGCTCACAATATTCCAACCAGCCCGCTAGCTTGGCTGGTTTGCGTCCTTTGTGTTAACGCTCAGGTCACTAGTTCGAATCTTGCGCATGCCTGGAGGGTGTTAATTTTTTTTTGACACCTGTGCTTGCTCGTTGATGGGCGGAGTGGTCTAGTGACGCTCGAACCGATCTGTTGACGCCCGGGAGTGCTTGTTGATGGCCAATACAACCAGTTGACGCCTGAGAGTGTTTTTTGATGGCCAACACGACCTTTTTGATGCCTAGAAGCACCCGATGATGGCCTGCAAGTCCTTGTTGACGCCTGAGAGTGTCATTTTGACGCTTTGAAGTGTTTTTTGATGCCCTGCAAAGGTTTTTGAAGTGTTTTTTTTGCTATCAACACACTTGGCAATACAATTTTTTGAGGTATTCTTCACCATACTTCCATTTTTTATCCTTTCCATGCAGTTTTTTTTGGAGTGATAAGTTTATGTTTTCTGGATTTGGAAAGGTTCATTTTTATTTTCTCCCATTGTTCATTTTGCCACTGAAAGGGGGGATACTTTGAGCATTCTTCTTCTTGCAAAATGATAAGATAAAAGGGGGATATATTAAAAAAATGGTATTGTAATAGGTGCATTTTCGGTGGAAACCGACACCTCAAGTAGTTCCAAAAATTTGTGGGTATTTGTGATTTTTGCATTTAACTTTCTTGCTTTCTTGCAAATAATAATCACATATAAACAAAACAAAAGACCCCAAATTTATGCACCTATTTGTGCAATTTATTACACAACGTTCGGTATTTGTGATACCTCTGGCTCACACTTACAAGTAATGTTGTCGTCCTTTGGGCTACTGTATTAATCCTAATATAGCTACAACAACGATGTCTAACCTTGTTCTCTATCAATCATCGAGGAGAAATAAGGCAAACCAGTTCTATTGCTCACTTCATTTCATACCCACATCGTGATTGTTGTTAGGCGTAAATCCTGACGAAGGTTTTTTTTCCAAAGTGTTTAGGGGAATTTATGCCCCACGCATGAGGAATAAACTTTCTATGGTAGGTGTCATTAGCAACACGATGCCCTTTTAGTATCACCTACGTTCAATATATCATGCTTCTCATATGTACTTATAGTCTCCCTCACGTAAGGGTAGGTACATATTGAGTAGTATATTGTTCATATATACCTATAGTTTCCCTCACGTAATTGCGGGTATATTTTGAATGGTTACGATATAAATATCTAGCAGGTATAAAGAAAGGGAGACCAATTGGTGATATAAGGAACCTTCATAATGGCTAGTGTTCACAAGTATATCTCAGATTCACAGTTGCTGAAAGATCCTAACTTTGTTCCATGGAAAACAAATATGAGAGCAATTCTTTAGGCGGAAGATTTATGGGATGTAGTGAATGGCACTACAAAACTTCCTCAAATAGCAAGAATAGATCAAGAAGCTTGGGATAAGAAGGACAAAAGAGGTCTCATGTTCATCCTGCTTGCTATTGCAGATGAGGTCCAACCTCATATCTATGATGCCAAAACTAGTAAGGCAACTTGGGATGCCTTGATTACTGTGTATGAAGGAAAGAATCAATCCACTATTCTAAACCTTCAAACTCAACTACATACTCATAGTATGAATTTTGGAGAGACAGTTTATATATTCCTTTGCAGAGTGGCTGACTTGAAAGCAAAATTGAATGCTATGGGAAAACCAGTGGATGATGATATCTTGAATTCTGTCATCTTGAGAGCATTGCCAGATTCCTACAAGATGTTGATCACTTACCTCAATGTTTCTAGTAGACAAGTATCATTTGTGGAGCTGGTAAATTTGCTTCAGACTGAGGAGGCAAATCAGGTTCAGAAAGATGAGGTGCCAGATAATGCCCTTTCCACTCAACAAAGTGGTAAGAAATAAGGTCAGTTTCAAAAAGGGGGTTCTTCTTCCAAGGGAAAAGGAAAGAAAAATCCATAGAAGGATAAAAAATATTGCAATATTTGTGATATGAATAACCATGACACCAACAAGTTTTGATTCAAAAACAAGCAACAAAATGACCAATCTTCTAAAAAGAAAGACAAAGAAATATAAATATAAAAAGAAACATAAGCAACCTAAAGGCTATGTTGCTTATGCTGACTCCCACTCAAACACAGATTCCCCTGGGTCCGATTCAGATTTCGACTCTAAAAGAGCACACAAGGTCCTCATGACCCATATTTCATCCTCCTAGATAGATGTTGTATGGTATATTGATTCAGGAGCTAGTAAGCACATGACTGGAGACAAATCATGGTTTGAAATATTTGAGAAGGAAGGTAATCCAGTCACAATTATTGACAATCAAGTCTACCAGGTGAAGGGTGAAGGGGATGTTTCTGTCTCTCTTCCAGATGGTAAGTGTCAGATAGAGAAGGTTCTCTATGTTTTTGGATTAGCCAATAATCTGTTGTCTGTTCTATAAATGTTGGATAGAAATATGGATGTTGTGTTCCGCATTATGAAATGCAAGAAGAGATGTTTTATCACCCACAAAGGTAAACATGTCGCAACTAGATCCTACAAACATGGCTTGTTCATCCTAGATGTTATTTCAATGCCTCATGTTGCTCTGGCTGCAACTACAAAGGAGGCCACTTCTCTCTAGCATAGACGTTATGGGCATATTAGTTTAGGATATTTGCTTGAATTGTGCAAATATGACATGGTGAGAGGCCTTCCTCCTCTCTCCTATGTCTTACCAGTTTGCTCGGATTGCTTAGCAGGGAAGCAACATCGAGTACCTTTTGAAGCTAGCTCTTCCAGAGCTATGAAACCTTTAGCGTTGGTACACATCGATCTGTGTGGTCCTATGCCAACCAACTATGGTGGAAAGAAGTATTTTCAATTGTTTGTTGATGATTACTCACGAAAGATGTGGGTTTTATTTCTTCAGTTGAAATCAGAGGCTTTTTCATACTTTCAACAATTTAAGAAACTTGTTGAGAAAGAATCGGGATGTTTCATCAAAACCCTCCACTCAGATCGAGGGGGGAATACACCTCTAAAGAATTTTCATCATTTTTGGAAGAACATGGGATAAAAAGACAACTGACTACAGCCTATACACCTCAGTAGAATGGAGTTGCAGAGAGAAGAAACCATTCCATTGTGGAAATGGTTTGATGTATGCTAAAGGGAGCACATATTGAAGATCAGTATTGTGCAGAAGAAGTAAACACAACATCATATCTCCTAAATAGAGCACCCACCAGAGCTCTACAAGGAAAAATGCCACAAGAAGCTTGGGGTGGTAAGAAACCATCCATTTCTCATCTAAAGGTTTTTGGATGTAAGGCATTTATGCACATCCCAAAATAGAAAAAGGAAGAAGTTAGATGAGAAGACTCTACAATGTATTTTTATTGGTTATGACGAGTTTTCAAAGGGATATCGCTTGATAGATCCTATAACCAAGAAAACACATATAAGTAGAGATGTAGTATTTGATGAAGCTTCCACATCAGATATCACATCTACAAATGTATACCTTGAAGAAGAAGAAGAACCTAAGAAAGAAAGCTCATCTCCAAAGAAGAAGGTTCCAAAATGGTATACTAGTACAATGAGAGATTCTAAACTAAATACACTTCCAGATCTAACTCAAGATCGACCATGCACTCGGAGTATGACACAACAGAAAAGAGCAGAGACATCATCTTCAAAGGTTGATGAGCTTTACCAATAGTTTGATGATCTATCTATAGATGTAGAGGAAGAAAGAGACACATATATGGATAATGAACAGGAAGTGCAGAGAAAATAATTGATGCAGTAAAATATGATCTGAAATAATCTTTTGAAATGACAGATCTAGGACTTCTTCACTATTGTCTTGGTTTGGAATTAACTCAGAAAAAGCACCATATCAGAGTTACACAAAATAAGTATGCCAAGACATTAGTCGAGAAATATCGAATGACTAACTGTAAGTCTAAAGCAACTCCAATGGAACAAGGACTTAAGTTATCACGATATGATGCATCACCATAGGTAGATGGTACTCTCTATCACCAACTGATTAGGAGTCTCCTATATCTAACCAACACTAGGCCTGATCTCAGTTTTTCTATAGGTTATCTTTCACGGTTCATGCAAGAACCCAAAGTAAGTCATTGGAAAGTAGCAAAAAGAGTTCTACATTATGTTCGTGGTACAAAATATTTTGGCTTGGAATACAAAAATAATAAGTTCTATCTACAAGGATACACGGACTTCGACTATGTTGGATCCATTTATGATCGAAAATCAACTTCTGGATACATATTTCATCTTGGGTCTGGTCCTGTCTCGTGGCATAACAAAAAGCAGTAGGTTATTGCTATTTCTTCTAGAGAGGTAGAATATCGTGCAACTAGTGGAGCAATCTGCAAGATAATATGGTTACGTCACATTCTTACAAACATGGGCCTTCCAGTGAATCTTCCACTGCATTTGTTTTGCGATAATCAAGGTGTTTTGAATCTTGTCAAGAATCCAATTTTTCATGATCGCACCAAACTGTACTGACCCAAAATTTTCACGCCCTTACCTTCAGGCTAAAGGATCCGTGCCCGGAAGGGGGATGTGAGAAGGATGGGACAATACCTCCAACTGAGAGCCCCTTTGAAGGTCGCGCCTCTCGAGGGAGGGGTATAAGGGTGAATTTTTGATGGATGGTGGGGTTCACCAGGAAACTTTGAGTGGCAGTTTCCATGCCTAGGTTGAGAATGGGTTTGATGTGTTCATTTTATACTCGATCATTCATATTCCTAGGTTGGCCAAAATGAATCTAAGCTATTCTATATGAAGATGCCGATTTATATGAATACAGAAAGCATGAATGAATCCTAAATACCAGGAATATGTTAAATGAGAAATAATGCACCTGATTCTGGATGTCTGATGAAGATTTTGAAGCTTGTAGAAGTCCAAATCATCTTGGATATGACAGGATCATCTGTAATTGTACAAAATCATCCCATATCATAGGCGATCATCTAAAATCAGACAATATCATCGTCGATCTGACGAATTTGTCAAACAAATTCGTCAAAAACATGCAATCACAAAAATAGACACCAAAAACCAAAAATGCAACTGCAAGAATAATGTAAAATGATAGAAATGACAGTATAAATGCTTAACTGATAAATATGGATAGCATATTAAAGAAAATGTATTGTTTAAATAACTTATTTTAACTTTATCATGCATTTATGCTAAATGAGGTGAACTCCAAGATGCAGAATGAAAATAAATCAAGCTAATGCATAATAAAATAAGGAAGGAAGATGAGAAATGCAAACTCAGGGCTCTGACTGCCCTCAATATGAACTACAATCGAGATCGCCTCCAATCGTACGAGATCGTCATCAATATGTGACAAGATCGTCTAAAATCATGTGGAATCACCTGCGACGATCCGAGCTTCCTCCAGCTGCAGCACAATGAAATACTGCAATGAAAACTTGAAACTACGAGTGCAAACAATGGTGGATAGGACGTCTTAACATAGCAAAGCTAAATGGCAGGGAAAATCAACCAAGGAGAGAGTCAAGAGGAGAGCCAGGGGGATAAACTAAGAAAATCTCAGTTTATATAGGATTAGGGGGAGGTTAGGAGGTTGGGGATCATCCCAATCTGGGAGATCTCCAATGGAGGAATCTCCAACTATGCAGACACGCTTCTGCCCAAGTTGGAGAGGTTGTTGAAACAGAAGCCACTTATGAAAATTTAGTTTTGGGATGAAATCATCTGGACGTTCTATTCCAGACAAATTCTTTCGATCTGGGACGATTTCGTCTGATCGGCGATGATATCGTCCAACGGTCAAAATGTAGCACCCTAAAATTGGCGTAGTTAAACCCTTGATAAAAAGATAAAAATTTGAATTTTAACCTTGAAAACACCCGTTAACCGCTCACCCCATTTTTTGTGCCATTTTTAGAAATTGTTTTGACCGTTGGACGATATCGTCATCGATCAGACGAAATCGTCCCAGATCGGATGAATTCGTATGGAACAAAATGTCTAGACGATTTCGTCCCAAAACTAAATTTTCATAATTAGCTTCTATTTCAACAGCCTCTCCATATTGGGCAGAAGCATGTCTGCGTAGTTGGATATTCCTCCGTTGGAGATCTCCCAGATTGGGATGATCCCCAACCTCCTAACCTCCCCCTAATCCTATATAAAATGGATTTTCTCAGTTTATCCCCCTGGCTCTCCTCCTGACTCTCTCCCTGGTTGATTTTCCCTGCCATTTAGCTTTGTTGTGTTAAGACGTCCTATCCACCATTGTTTGCACTCGTAGTTTCAAGTTTTCATTGCAGGATTTCATTGTGCTTCAGCTGGAGGAAGCTCGGATTGTTGCAGGCGATTCCACACGATTTCAGATGATCCTGTCACGGATCGACGATGATCTCATACAATTGGAGGTGAT
>JAQPPZ010010049.1:0-26670 GCA_028583015.1 Wollemia nobilis | reverse complement strand
TGCATATCACGACATTTCATATGTGGGTGATTAATTGATTAAATTCTTCTTTTGAGAATTTCAAATTACATTCATGATTTTTACACATTCTGTTGTGTCATCCATTAGATTTCTAAACACATATTGCATTCATTCCTTATGTTTTAAGTGATTAAAGCATACAGGTTCATTTACATTAGATTACCATTGTGTAAATAAAGCACTACATACATTAATGCATACAATAAAGCAATATCAAATATGCATAAAGAGATAACATCGCATCCATATGCATCCATCATATCACACATCTAAGCATCTAGATCACTGCATATCATCATCATCATAAATTAAATAGCTATCTAGTGCATGTCATCCATACATAACATCACATAGCATCAAATTAACATAAACATTGCATACATGTGCATAAAATAAACATAAAATTAAAAATACACTAGGACACATAATGAGCCATAAAAAATCAAATTATATATATATTATAGACACCAAAACAACACCAATATGATTATGTGACTACAAGCACTGATCGAATTGGCATACATACCCCCTAGGGCAGCCTCCAGAGGTTAAAAAGTGGTCCTAACCACTCCCAAATCAGTTTTGGAAGGTCGGAGGTCAATTTGGCACCTTTTAAGAACTTTGCTACCTATTCATACCACCCTGGGATGATTAGAATCCTACTCGTCCCACCTCGAGATGATTAGTAGCAATCGTCCCAGGGTGGGACGATTAGCAGGTTTGACTAGAAAAAAGTCAAGCCTTGACAAATGGTAGCCCAGATCCGCCACCCAAATTCACCTTCAAGGCATGCAATTGTGAGGAACGGTTTCAAATCAGAGAGAGGGACTTCAGTTAAGCATGCCCTGATCATGGAGGTCCTAAATCAGGGAGGAATCTTCTCTCCCCCAAGAAAGGCATGGTGAGCCAAGTGGCGCCCTCACATGCACATTCAAAGGAGACTCATAGGTATATAAAAATGTGAGCCTCCTCACCCCAATAGAGGAGCAGAATGAGAGCATTTGGAGAAACAGAGTGTTGCCAAATTGTACCCCCATTCCTCTTTGTGCTTCCTACATCCCTAATTTTTCTTTTGGAAGAGAGGTTATCGAGTGGACACTAGGAATGCAATATAGACCCAAAACCTAAGCAATCGGCCACAATCCCACACCAAACTCATTAACACAACCCCCTAGGAGGTTTTTGACCCATACCACTTGGATTGGTGCCAAACGGTGGGGGTCCTGTCCCCGGGTGCCCCCCCACACAGTTGCAGTCCTAATCGTCCCACCCCAGAGTGATTAGAAATATGTAAAGGATTTCTTTACTGTTATTTTTGCATTATGTTTTATTTGATGTATTTATGCTGCTGTTCAAGTTTCATGGTATTCTGACTTGATTTGACCTTGTTTTTATCATTTTATGTGTTTACTAACCTATAAGGAGTGCTTTCGGATACAGGACAATCTGGGTAGAATATTCTAAATTTGACCTTCTAGGTCATCTCAAAATTCCCATTTTAGCCTAACCCCAAGTTTGAAAGAGTTTTGGAGGGCCCTGGGCTAGACATTTGCAAGGTCGCTCTTGCACATTTTGTGATAGTCCTAATCGTCCCAGCCCAGAGCGATTAGAAATCCATTCATTATTTCTTGATTGTTCTTTTTGATTTGGGTCCTTGATGATGTATTGATGCTTCTATCAAATTTTGGGTTCATTATGACATGTTTTGACCATCGTTTTACTATTTTATGTACTTACTAGCCGGAGGCTTTGGGGATTGCATGTTTTCCTACATCCGCATATGCTATTAACTATTTGTTGTTTTTCTGTGTGCAATATCTCACCACCAGGAACACTAAAAGGGAATAAATGAATGAAAAAAACATGGACACAAGTGGCAACAAATTTTGGCCCGCCCATTTCAAATGTGGGCATGCGGAAGACACTGGAAGCATACCATCCATTGACGTAACGAACTGTATCAAAAATTCTGAGCCCTAAAGGGGGGATGTATTGTAATTGGATTGAAATCAACATTAATAAAAGAGGCCCTACTTATTTTTTCTTACATATCATTTCATTTATGCTTTATTTCCTACATGCATTTGTTCATCGCATTCGTAGGACTTAGCATCTGCACCATATATCAATTTCATTTGCATCATATCTGGTATGTAGTCACTCCACATTCGATCATGGTGGGACCCTATCCCCTGCTATTGAGATCAAGTTTTTGATCCAAATTTTATGTTTTTATTTACAGGTGTTACTCCTTTTTGCGCTGGACTGCTACTCATGCCAGCTTGTGATGAATACAGACCTGCTATTCGTCCCACCCCAGGATGAATATGTATTTGCCCCACCCTATGACGAAGGCAGACCTGCTATTCATCCCACACCAATATGATTAGATCTCTGTGCATTTTTTGAGCAGAAACTCAGAGGCACTTGGTTTAGACAGAGAGGAGGTAGATTTTCTGAACATCCTCTGTGTTTTTCTGTTTTCTATTTCTGCAATTTTTTGTTTTCTTTGATATCATAGAAAAGTTAAGTAGTTTGTTTCCCTTCTTGCAATACAAAAAAGAAAATAAAAACATAGAGTAACTTAAATGGAAGGAACTTGATTAGGAATGCATTCTTTTCTGGTTTTCTTGCATGATACTTGCACCAATGGCAAGTCCTCATCATAGGTTTTAGTTCTAGGTAGGGTTTGTGATTTCCTTTTTTTGCTACTAATTGTTTCTAAAATATAAAATGTACGTTAAAGCATTGCATTAGTGAAAATCATCTTTTGCTATATGTTTTATTTATTTAGACAATTAAAAGGAACCACACACACACCACCTAATAATATTAACATCAAGGAGTTGGTATTAATACCCCAACACTTGATCAAGACCAACGGTGGATTTCATCACCACCTTGGCTTGGATTCTTGCATACATTTACCCTGATCGCAACTGTTGCTAGATGCAAATCTTGATGAAAGCTAACCAAGTGTAATGGGGGTGATTCCCCATACATGAGGATAAGTCTTCTATGGTAGGTGTCAAAAATAGAGTGATCCCCATTTTGTACCGCCTATGTTCCATGTACTATTATGCTCTCGCGTATCAGTAGTTTCCCTCACGTAATGGCAGGTATATTGAGAGGTTCGATATAAAAACCTGGTAATTGTATATTGAAGGGGTGACCATTTTGGAGATACAAGAGCCCTCATTTTTCATGTATAACAAAGTTTCCTTTATGATATTCACACAACAAAAATCAAACACATTAGACCAGATCTAAGGCATACATTTAATTTGTAAATGAGATAATCATTTCTTTGTTTGTGTGGTCCCCTTTTATTTCGTATAGCATAAAAAATTGTAAAGGAGATAAAAATATACATATCTATTTAGAAAAACCACCACCATAGTGTATACCCATAGCCAAGCCCAATCACGAGTAGAAGCTACGGAAAGTATACAAGGAGGCATAAGTCACCTCCATTATAGCCCCAAGGACTTGGTTATACCACCTTGGCAGCCTGACCCACAACGTAGTCCACACTATGCCACTACAGAAAAGGACTATAGATGCACCCCTTTGAGGGGCACTACCTTAGACACTCATTATGAGTGGCCACTGCACGATGAAGTGATAGAGCAGCATAGGGTTCATAAGGAGGGACCACATTATTATATCATTCCTCCTCCACCCCTCATTACTATTAGAACTAATAGGCCAAATCTAGAGCGCAAGGCTCTTCAGACAGGGTGAGCCAAATCTGCCCATCCCTTTCACATGTATGAAAGGGAGCACAAGGAAAACCAGTATATTCCTCAAGAGCAATACATCGCACAGGAGCAATGCACCTCCACACCTGCTAATTATCAAGATCACCTATTGAGGCCAGAGCCTTAGGTGAATGCTACTAACCTTGATAGAGGAAAGTGATCCATAGAGATCTCGGATCACCATGACTGAGATAGATATGTAGGGGAGGCATCTAGGCCTCCTAGACATAGGACGACAAAACAAATCGACTTGGAATTTACCAAACATACCGCCCACCAAGCGCAAATCATGTAGCTTTGGCAATATCAGTAGTAGTTAGAACAACTGTATCACCTTAACAAAGAGCGCATTCAGTGCCAAATAGATGAATTTCTCTAGAACACTATGCATGAGAGGATTCCAACCCCTCACATGCATAGGACAGAAATTTATGAGAGGCACAACCCCTTAGTGCGGGACAGGTCTCCACAACCTTATCAAGTGTTGCCTCCAAGACCTCCGAGACCTGAACAGGAGGCCACCCCTAGAACCAATGATGGTAACTTTCCTCAGGTGCCCATCCATGTTTATAGGTCACACCCAGAAACTCCTCAAGAGGCCTATGAGGAATTTGAGCAAGAATAAGAGTGGGCTAAAATTCCCTACCAAGGCAGGGGGGCGCTATCCGGATACCCCTCCAGAGGCCTCAAGTTCCTCGAAATTCATAATGGGAACAAACCAAAGAAGAGGAAATAAAATCCTCTAATGCATAAAAATCACTGCTAGAGCTCTTAGAGTCTATGAAGACCAAGACTTAAGGGCCCCAAAATCCCACCTTATGCTAGCTCCGCAGTCACCCTGTACATCCTTCAATTCCGGCACCCCCATACCCCGACCACTTCAAAATGCCTCAATTGGCAATTTTTAGAGGGGATGAGGATGCCCAAGAGCACATAACAAGGTTCTTGAGTCAATGCTTTGGCATTCAGGACAATGATGCATTGCTTCTGAGAACGTTTATAACCACGTTCGTAGGCCCTGCCTCGAATTGGTTTACCTAGTTGCCGAAGCATAGCGTGAACAATCTAGACCAGCTAGTGGATGCATTCCTTGAATGTTTTTCATTCAACACAAAGAATAAGACATCCTTAAGTGACTTAGCTGGCCTTAAGTAGTATGCTAATGATACCATAGCCACTTATGGGAATTAATGGAGGACATTGCTTTCAAAGCTACCTTACCTCCCTCCCATGGCTGACATGACTCAGATGTTTTCAAAGAGTTACATAAGGTCGATCTCTATGCTATTGTAGCTGCAGTAATATGCAATCCTAGAAGAAGCCCTGGTGCAAGCCAAGATAATTGAGGAGATAAAAATTCAAGACGGTGAGATTTCTAGGCCGTGCAAGAAAGAGTGGACCAAAAATTCTAAAATTAGGCCCACGCAACCGAAACACGTCGCAGTCAATCAGGTTGCCATAACTGTACCACCGCCTACAAAAATGACATAGCCCCCAAAGGCTAATTATCAAGTAGTTCCTCTTGCTAACTATGAAAAATAAAACCATAAACAAGAGCAAAATCAGAAGTGTCACCCTAAGCGACAATTCACCTAATTCACGGAGTCTAGAGACTCCTTGTTTGACCGCTTGTTTGTGAAAAACCTGATAAACTTGCCAAAAATTCAACCCATAGACCCCAACGCACTAAAACCCAAGGGCTAAAGGGAAGAATTATATTGTATATTTCATCGACAAAAATGACACGACATCTTCACTTGTTGGAAATTCAAAAACTTAGTATAGGACTTGATAGACAACAAAACGGTCATGATGGATAATCGCGTAGCGCTGAGCAACCAACAAATGGAAGTCTTCAAATACCTCCTGCCCGCCCATGACCTGTAGGCAAAGACTTTACAAGTGAATGAGGTAACACAAAACGGCCCCATGCAAGGATATGTAGGGATGATAAGCATCGTGACATGAAACAAAAGATACCCAAACACGGCTGCACCTGTTGCCGCTATAGGATATGTTCCATCAACGTCACAACCTCCATAATGCCCTACGTAACCTCCCCTGCCTAGACCAGTGGCCATGATTTGGACTAAGCTTACTAAAATATTAAGGACCACGTCGACTAGGCTCTCCTTTTATGAGCTCATCCAACAATCATCGCCCCATCGAGAGGCTCTGATGGAGATACTCAAAGCCATTGAGTTACAGCCCCACGAACCTAATTATTTCAACAAATTTGTGGGACATGTGAGACAATGCACAGAACTAGTCATAACCTTCAGGGAAGATGGACTAAAATTGGTGATTGGTGATATGGTGGATCCACCCTTGCATGTCATCACGCGGGTCAATGGGATTCCATTCAAGAGGGTATTGGTGGACACGGGCTCATCCAAAAACATAATCATGACAACGGCATTAAAACACCTTAAGCTACCAGCATCCCACATTGTGGCATCCACTTACACTCTTTGAGCATTCAATGATGTGTTATGCTCGACGGTTGGCACAATTGTCCTGCCCATCCAAGTAGGACAAAATACCATTCCTACGTTGTGTCACATCCTTGAGGGTGAGATGGCCTACAATATCTTGCTAGGTCGACCTTAGATTAGGGACATGAAGTGTGTCACATAGATAGCCCATAAATGCCTCAAATACACATACGAAGGGCAAGTACATGTAGTCCCAAAAAAATTAGAACCCTTTAAGTTTTGCAATGTGGTGTAGCTGATGCCACAATCGACCCTCCCATCGACACATTTGGACTTTCAGTTGAATCCATCCACTCAGGGTTCGATTCTGCCTACATCCTCATTGTTGAGTCCCTCAATTAACCAACCTAGCCCATCTTCATCGTCTATCCCTTCACCAACAATGCCACCTATGGTGGCAACATTGAAGGACAATAGGAAGAAGCCCCTAGAGGAGGCACCACCATTAGTCTCAACCATCTCTACCGAGGAGGTACCCAACCGAATGGAAGTCGAGACACTTGATTCACCCAACATGGAGTGGACTTAGGGAGAACTCCCATTCCCTCCTCCAACCATTGATGATTACCATTGAAATGGCCAATACATGCCTGGGGAGTACCTAGTGCAGAACATTATGGCAACACCCACACTCGAATCCATGCAAGACATGGGGAGACCTTGCCTCCCCATCGGCACTATCATCCCTTTAGGTTACCTACCAAATTAGACCAACTTTGTATATGGGGGCCTCAAGAACGGCCTGGAACCCTACCTAAATGAGGAAGAGGACAAAGAGTCATTTTTTGAGAATGTCAATTATCTGTCCAACCCAGACTTCACCTTTGAAATACCTAGACCAATGTAATTGGCATAGATATGGATTGGGCAGATACGAACAAGGAATGCGCACTCTTTGTCAACCAAGATACTAGATGCCATATGATAAATCAAGAGTAGGGTTCAACCACCCTTTTCCCATAGACATCTTGGTAGAGACCATACGAGGCTTAGGTCTAGGCAACAGGGATGGGTTGGCACAAGATCCACATGCCAATCCCAACACTACATACACATTGGGGAATTATTTCCTGTTGTTAACAACAAACCTTATTGACCTCAATAGCCCTTCCCCTTTGATCGAGGAAGGGGAAAGTTCAAGAAGTAACCTCCAAAAATGATATGAAAAAAATAAAGGAAGCTCTTCGAAATATGAGTCTAATTATGAGGTAGCACCTTGGGACCCATTTGAGTCCGATAGCAATCACTCGCAGGTGACGCCCATCAATGATTATCAGGAGAAATTTGTGGCAATGTTCCCCTTTAATGTTTCAATTAGAAAAATGCCACCTCTAGAGAATCTAGCCCTCCAGTAGAGAGTAGAAAAACCTAGAAGGGACCAAATCAACATGCTCGAACAAAACGAGCCTCCCATGCCAACCATAAGACCAAGTGATCAAGAAACACCTAGTGGGAGGCTATACCAGCCACAGAGGCACATAGTTATCGAAGCCAATGAAGGCCTATGGATCTTTGATAGCGACTATGAGGATGAGACTGAGATGGCATATCTCAACCATATGAGGCAACAAGAATACCCCATAGACATCGATGGTATGTTTGAACATATGAATATGGTACCAAGGCATAGGTGGCATTTAAACCAAGTATAGCTAAACCAAGTGCTTCATCCACCACTTCGGGCATACAAAGAGCACCTCCCACCTAGAGACCCTATAGGGCCACCAGTGCCAAGGGCATACCTTCTCCTTCTATCCACACATAGGGCCAATCCTTTTGTGCCAGTACCCACAGAGCCAGACATAGGGCACAAGGATCACCAAGAATGTCCGAATCAACACCCACGTGGTAATGGAGACCCAATTCATTCCATCAACATGATCTCCATTGATTTAACCACCCCATACACAAACCAGCCGATCCAACATGACAATTGTATCTAGACCTAGATGCCATAGACTGGAATCGTGCTGACTAACCACCATCCCCATCAGAGTACTGGCCTTGCGGTGAGATGTTTCATTTCGCCCCAGGACAAACTCAGGATATCTTCCATGTTGAAGAGGAACCCCACGTTCCCAACGTAGATCTAAATTCAGCAAATAATATCCACCTGATCCTGACTCCACACCAGTTGGAGGACATATCCCACATGTCAGTTGAAGAAATTATTGATGTAGACATCGATTCTAATCCAATGAATTCGCAAATCATCAAGATGGGGGTAAGTTTATCCCTCGAATAGCAAGCCAATTACATTACCCTTCTCAAAGAGAAGGAGGTTTTTGCATGGTACTACAAAGACATGCCGGGGCTAGACCCGTAGCTAGTCACGCATAATTTAACACTTGATCCGACAGTCAAGCCAGTCAAGCAAAAGCTACGTAAGATACACCCGTGTTTAGAGTAATTCTAGTACAGTAGTGTAGAATATGCAATAATGGTTTCTTTTCATGCTTTCATGCTCTATTTCATTTAATTGGACCATTCAATACTTAGTTGCAATAGTCTTTTATGCATTTCCATGAATATTTACTAATTTGGCATAGTTTAGATGTGTTTTTCATGCTTTCTTGATTATATGCTTTTCATGGCTTTTTCATGCATCAATCCTTCAAAGGGCCTCATCATGAGAGGTTGCCTATTTGTATAATATTCTTGTGTTGTTTCTTTATCATAGGAAATAGGTTCAAAGGGAGCTTCAATTGTTCAAACACCTTCCTCAATGTGAAGAAGAGGGTTAAATCCACCCTAGAGTACTTTGTGACTATTTATAAAAGCAATAATAGTGCACCTACCCCATTGAGGGCTTTGGCATTGTATTGATTATATCAAAATTTGGGTGACTCTAAGAGAGGCAATATTGTAATCGAGATTCATTGGCTATATCAATAAATAAACATGTATTTTCTTTGTTCATGCAATCTTGTTATCTTGTCATGCTTTTATTTTGATTTCCATTAATGCAATAGCTAGGTGTACGCTTTTTGGGATAGGTCAGAAGGCGATCACGATGGAGCTCCACAAAATAAGCAATCTAACTATTGTTTCTTGATTTTTGTAATTGTAGGTATAGAGCACAGCTATCAGCTACAGGCCAATAATTGAACCATAGGTTCAACACGTGGTTTATAGTGCAAACCGCAGACCAGACCTGCGGTTTACATCTGATAGAGTAGATAGCAGAAAATAGAGTACATATCGGACGAGGACCTGAGGTAGGCCCCATTTTCACCCTTTGTGTTTTTTTATTTTTGTCTATGTTTTCTAGAGAATATAAATTGAAATGTAAATTTATTAAGGCTAAAATGAACTGGGAATGGATTAGGTCCTTAGGTTTCTTTTTCTATGTTTTCGATAAGCGCTGCTAGGAACAGTGGAAATTTGATTGCAGTCTGCCCTAGAATCCAGCTGGCTATATTAGAATTGTTTGTATGGCTTGCATGTTTTAGGCCCAAGTAGTGGCCATTTGCATACTAGTTTGCATTGTCGAAAAATCATGTAGATTATAACATGCATCTCTGAATATAAAACATTTCTTTTACATCACATGTAGGAAACAATCATTGTGCTATATTATGCATTTGTCATTTCAAGCAAATTAAAATGAACCACACACACCATGTTTCACTTAAACGCTAGTGAGTTGGGCTTGAAATCCAACCATTAGTAGGGTTTAGCGACGATGGGCATAATTTACATCCACTAGCCCAAATCCTACATACCCTTGGATACTAGACCAATACCGGATCCAAGAACCTTTTGTACCCTGGAAAACTTGCATGTATTCTCTTTTGAGGGTATAATGTTGACTGGGGGAAATGGGTGAGGATCTGGGAGGACCTGTGCTCCTTGTTCGGGTGTGGACTTTCATCACCACACACGGGGGATTTACGTGGCCTAGAAGTCACATCCAGGTTTTTGACCTACAAGCATATAGTGAAAGCCAATTTAAATTGAGAATATCACTCAACGCTTTTCAAAACATGATAAGGATTTCTATACTGATACAAAAAATAATTGAAACAACATCAAACAGTCTAGGGCTCACTTTTAAAAATTAATACAAGATAAACACTATTGTATACCTTGTTTGTGTAATAAATAATAAATCTAGATGCTTGGTATACCATGGTGGAGACACGGGGTGATCGAAAAAGGCATAATCTTGAAGCCCATGACCAAGACCGAACATATTCACATCAGCATATGTCGAATCCTCGCCCACATGCACTTCTCGAATTTTGTTCAACAAGCATTATAGGAGACAATTCGACAAGAGGGAAACTTACTAAGCATACCCTCAATAGAGGAGTTTATGTGCATTCTTTTAGGCATATAATAGAGCAGGGAGCCTCTTAGCATGAGGGCGTTCCTCTCGAAAGCCATTACCAGGAACACGTTGCACATGCATCCATAGGGTCAACTAAATAGTATGTTATACAAGGGTCTAATTTAGTACCCTTACATCATAGGTCTATAGGAGGATCCATGGCTCCACCTTCTGAGTATAGATGGGATCGATATCTACCCATTCATGGGAACACAAACAAGGATGTCGTTGAGCATAGGCCTGTTTAGACTCCCACACGTGGTGAACATCAAAATATCACCATTGATATGGCTAAGGTGGTATCCAATGGCACACCACCACATGAGTGGTGGATATCAAGATAGTTTGATGGCTTAGGTAGCGTCCTTGAGTAGCTAGGCTATAAGTCTTCAACTCCACCCACTCATGCCCCAAGTGAGCATAGTGTGAGTTCTATTAGGACTGCTAGAGAACATGGAGAGGCTTCTAAGCACCCTCATGTGATACATCCACCATCCATGCATAGTGGCACTGAGCACAAAGTTCAACAAGATGCCAATGTCATCTTCACAAAAAAGGGCAAAAGTGTCACAAATCAATCAGATGGGTATATAACCCATAAATTCATTGCATAGAGCATGCATACCAAAGGCCTGTCATAGCCAATGACCTTGATATATCACATAGAATAGTATTTGAGCAACGATGACAACTTCTCCAATATAAATTGGAGGATGCTCGTCTAGAAATGCATTGCATTAAATAATAAAATCTTCAATCACAGAGTCTCATCATACAAAGACTATACGAGCATAACATGCATGAAGAACACATCCTTACCCAAAAAGAGCATGTAGAGCAGGAAGATAGGTTAGCCAGGGCTGGTATATATGCTCGTATGGAGAATAGATAGCACATTCAAAGAAAGGATTTTTTCACAATCCGATGCATGGCAGGAGTGCAAGGATGCTCATACTCATATTAGTGCCCTACCAAGAGAACGGTCACCACCGTTCGAACATGAGAGGCAACAATAATATGAGGAAGAAGAGAACATAGGAAATGAGCAAGAGTATCTTGAAGACTCCCAAGTTGATGAGGAAGAAGAGCAACACCCTCCACCTCGACATAGGAAGAATGTACCTCTGATACCGCCCCCATGACAACTTAGGGAGGGGGATTTTCTATCCTAAGAGGCTTATAAATCCCTAGCAGCTAAAATAAAAGTGATTGAGAGGCAAGGTGCAACTGTTCAAGAGCCAATGTTAATAAATATTCACAATGAGCCTTTGGAGCCCTTGATACCTGCTCCTGCCTATCCTGAGCATTTTGTTATGCCTAGGCTAGATAAATTTAAAGGTGACAAAGATGCACAAGAGCATGTCATAAGATTTTTGGATTCCTATTTACAAATTAGGAGTAATAATGCCTTACTTTTGCAAATGTTTGTCATGACCCTCTCAGGCCCAACCCAGGAGTGGTTCAAATAGCAAAAGAGGCACAACATTACCATTTTTGAACAACTAGCTGATGGTTTCCTTGAACAATTTTCTTTTGGCATCAAGAAACAGTCCAAACTTTCTGATTTGGCTACACTATCTCAACGTGATGACAAGCCAATTGAACAGTACAAAAAGAGATGGAGGAGGTTTATGGCAAAGCTACCATTCCCTATTCTAGCAATGGAATTGAACCGAATGTTTACCAATGTTTGTGCCAAGCACATCTCTCTATTGTTGTAGCTGCAGTAGTATTCAACATTCGAGGGAGCTTTAGCCCAAGCCAAGGTGATCGACGACATCAAGTTGCAAGAAGGTAATTTGAATCCTAAGAACAGGAAAGAGGGGCCTAAGAAGAGCTCCACGAAGCAAAAGGGGAAGCAGGCCCACATCAACCAGGTGGTGTTGAACCTCCAGAGAGAGGATAAAGGGTAGTAAAAGCATAATTATCAAGCCCACCCTCCTCCTGAATAGTACAAAAAGTACAATAATAACTATAAGGACAATAACAAAGAGCAACACCCACCTCACCAATTCACACCTATGACAGAATCATAGATGTTGATATTCCACCAATTGTGTGAGGCCAAGGCAATAATATTGTCCAAAATCAAGTTGGTAGATCCAAATCAACCCAAGTCAAAGGGGTACCAGGATGATCTATTTTGCATCTTTCACCGAGTGAAGGGTCATGACATCGAAGTATGTTGGTCCTTCAATCATATTATGCAAAACATGATTGAGAAAGGTGATCTTGTGGTACCAAGTAATCCACTAGCACTTGACAACCAGAACATGGGTATTTACAAAAATCCACTTCTAAACCATGAGGTACTATGAATAGACGTTGGTCACGTCAACCAAGTGTGCATCAAACCACCTACCAAGGGGTTCGTTGGTATGGTTAATATTGTTACAAGGCATAGGAGATATGAGCAGCCAAATTAAACATGTGATCCCATAATAATATAAGTCATGTCGAATAAATAGCCAGCACAGAATATTCTAGGCCCACCAACGAGATCGATGGTGACCATATGGAGCAGGTTAATCCAAAACTTGTAGACAGCTCCTACAAAGCTGTCTATATATGAACTGATACAAAAATACCCTAGGCACATGGAGACTCTCATGGAAATTTTTAGGTCTATTGAAGTACAATCCCAAGATGCTCAAGAGTTCACAAATTTTGTAGGACATGTACAATAGTGCCAAAAACTGACAATCCAATTTTATGATCACAAAATTAGGATTGTTCCCATTGATACGGCTGACCCGTCACTGCATATTATTGCATGTATCAACCACATGCCATTGAAAAGGGTCTTGGTCGACACTAGTTCGTCGATCAACATCATGACGACCAAGCTATTGAGTCCCTTGAAGCTGCTTAAATCACACATTATACCAACTGCATTCACGTTGAGAGTGTTTAATGACGCATTATGTTTGACGGTTGGCACGATTGTCCTACCTATTTAGGTATGCCTAAATACCATCCTTGTGATGTGTCATGTGATATAAGGTGCCATGTAGTATAATATCCTACTAGGTAGGCCTTGGATTTGGGATATGCGTTGCGTTCCCTCAATATTACATCAATGCATGAAGTACATTCATGAGGGACAAGTTCACATGGTGTTGTCATATGGAGAACCATTTAAATTCATGAACATGGTTGATCTACTAGGGGGTTTCATAATCCCATCAACAAACTTGGACATCTGGCCAGCATCACTAGTTAAGCATCCAGAATATAAAAAAAAAGAGTATGTATTCAACCATCGATATTTGTGTCACATAGATCTGAGCATACTACTGCTACTTCCTTGAGGCCGACCACATAAGTGATGCTTCGAGACAATAGGAAGTTAAAGGTAAAATTGGGTGAAAAATAGAAGAGACATGCCCAAACCAGTCATCGAGGAGGCTCCCATTACCAGGGAAGTAGAGGAATCCCAAGATATAGTCGAGGAGGTGCCTCAGCCTGCCTCACTTGCATCATTAGCATGGTCATATGCACCACGAGTGATTGTACATCTCGTCAACATAGGGTTAGGCAAGTATATTGTGTAGAATGTAACCTTTGTATCTATTTTGGATACTACATAAGAGATGGGCTGACCACATGCCCTTCTATTTTAGGTTGGATCAGTGGTACCATTGGTAGAGCCACTTAATCATACTAACTTTATTTATGCTAGGTTGGATCATCTTCCAACGCGATAGCCCATGGGTGAAGATAGGTACAAACCTTTCATAGTAAATTTTTATTATTTATCCAACCCAGAGTACTCCATGCATATTTTTGAGTTGTATAACTAGCATGGGTATGAACTTGGTCTGTTTGAACAAGGACGTAGAACTTTGTTTGAGCCACGTTATCAGCTAGCAATTGATAGGTTTGGGCTAGGGTTATAGATACAAGGACAAGATGACTTGCTCGTAGTATCCTTAGACTGCTTGTACCTTAGTCTAGGGGATGATGTGGACTTCAACCCATATCATCCTAATATTTCTAGCTTCTGGTGGACTAACCTGATGGTATCTATTGTCACTTCTCAACCACTTGAAGAGCATCATGAAGGGCTCCTAGAGCATACTAAAACAAAATAGAACCCTAGAGACAACCTGGATCATCAAATTCATAATGCCACCAATAACCCCATAGTTTTAAGTGATCTTGAGTTGGGATATCTATACAGTGATTATGGAGATGAGTGCACCTTCGAGATAAGTGGACCAAGTTATGGTGCTGATAGTGAATCCTCAAACAGTGATCGATCTGAGGATGAATCTGAGGTGGCCTATCTAGGGCCTTTGCATGTGTGCCATTTACTACCTACAGAGTCAATAAATTTTATCGAGAAAATCCTTCCCAAAATTTATCATTTTGGGGAAGAAGCGGAGCTAGATTTCTTGGCAGTATCATATTTATGGTATAATTATCTAATTGTTCTAGATAGTGATGATAGTAATCAATAAGTCAGATTCATGGGGCCACACTTGCTAGAGCACCCCACAGGAGTAGGATCAAATGATGGAATCTGGTTTTCTGACCATGACAAAGAAGATGAGTTAGATAGGGCCTACTTTGGTCCTCCTTGTTTGCATTATCGTCATCAACCCATTGACATAGATGAGGTCTATCATTAGTTACATGTTGGTCCTTGTCTAAGAGCAAGACGATTAAACCTGGATCAAATTTATCAATTGGTTAATCCCATTCCACCGACCTACATGGAGCTCTGTGAGCCAAATTATCCTATTTTGCAATTAGTGCATAGGGAGGATCTAGTTGTCCGTAGTCCTCATAGAGAAGACCCCTTTGTGCTTGTGCCATTAGAGCCAGATCATGGGTATGAGGACTACATCGATTATGTAGAAGTTTGTCCGTGTGGTTCTAGAGACCAATACCATTCCATCAATATGGTCTACATTGATTTAACTACTCCATTCCACAATATAGCATATCTATCTAAACTGTTTCATCTCAATATAGATGCTATCAACTGGGATCGTGCTAACTCACCTATAGAGCCTAAAGATTTTTTCCCTAACAAATAAATGATGCAACCTTTCCATTTTGCACTATCCTATGCTTACGATGTGTATCATGCTAACGATACTTCCAATGTGGAACCTATGAACCCAATGGATGACATCCATTTGATTCCTATGCCTCATTAGCTTGAGGAGGGATCACATATTTCAGTAGAGGAAACCTTCGAGGTGGACATCAGTAACGGTCCCACAAATTAAAATAAGGTTAAATTTGAAGAGAGTCTCACTCCAGATGAGTGGTCCACCCTCATCCCTCTGCTGAAAGAGATATCAAATTTGTTTGCTTGGACATACAAGGATATGCTAGGTCTAGACTCGAATTTGGTTACTCATAAACTTTTGCTAGATCTAACAAAGAAGATGGTCAAGCAAAAACTTAGAAAGATGCATCCAACAGTAGCCTTAATGGTGAAAGATGATCTACAAAAGTTATTGGATGTATAATTTGTAATTTCCATCGACTATCTGGAATGGGTGTCTAATATGGTATCCGTAGGAAAACCTGATGGAAGAATTTGTATTTGTATGGATTTTAAATACCTCAATAAGGCAACACCAAAATATTTATTTACGTTGCATAATATCTATGCTCTTGTGGATGCAACTGCAGGTCATGAAATGCTCTCCTCAATGGATGGTTTTTTTGGTTATAATAAGATTTGGATTAAACCCGAATACCAGCATAAAATCATGTTTATAATGCCATGGGGAACATTTTGCTATAGATTTATGCCATTTGGCCTCAAAAATTCTGGTGCGACATATCAGTGGGCCATGACATACATTTTTCATGACTATATGCATACGATTCTAGAATATTACATGGATGAATTATTGGCCAAGTCACTTCTATGTGTTGAGCATGCGTAGGTCTTAAGGAATGTCTTCGGTCACCTAATAGAATATAATATTAGGTTGAATCCTAAGAAGTGTGTATTTGGTGTAACTTTTGGTAAGCTATTAGGATTCATCATCTCAAAGAGAAGTATCGAAGTTGATCCAGTGAAGGTCAAGGCTATCTTAGAAATGTGTCCTCCCTCTAATATTAAATATTTAAGGAGCCTTAAGGGCAAAGTAGCATCGATAAAGTGATTCATCGTTCAGTTATTGGATAAATGTCAACTCATGAATTGACTGCTACACAAGGGGGTCCCATTCAAATGGGATGAGGACTGTCAAGAATCTTTCACTAAAATAAAACAATACCTAGTGATGTCACTAGTGCTAGCTCCACCAAGGCCATATGTGCCTTTTTTGCTATATATATCAATGATCGACTTTGCATTAGGGACCATGTTAGCCCAAAATAATGTGTAAGACAAGTAACAAGCCATATATTATATTAGTCAAACCTTGGTGAGTTACGAGCTAAGGTATGCATATGTGGAAAAACTATATTTAGTAGTAGTGTTTGCTATAAATAAATTGTGACACTATATGCTGAGTCATACAACATATGTTATATCAAAACAAAACCCTTTGTAGTACATGATGAGTAAGATGTATCATAATACACGTACTACGAAGTGGATCATGCTATTGATAGAATTTGATCTAGAATTCATAAGCCAAAATTCCATTAAGGGAAAATTCATAGTTGATCAATTAGCTAAGTCACCACTATCAAATAGTAGGCCTCTAACCATAGAGCTTCTAGATGATGCAGTCTTCATCGTATCTGAAGATCCCAAACCTGAAGAACCAGAGAACAATGCTGATATGACTCTGTTCTTCAAGGGTTCAAAGTGCGAGCAAGGGGGTGGTGTAGGAAGTGTTTTTCACACCGCAAGGAGATCCAATGCCCTTGTCATTTAAATTAGATTTTCCATGCACCAAAAACAATGTTGAGTACGAATCCCTACTGCTGGGGCTCCACATACCCATCGCCATGAATATTAAAATATTAAACATATTTGGTGACTCCTTGATCATAGTAAATCAAGTTAAGGGGATCTTTTAATGTCGAAGTATCATACTAAAAGCCTATAAATATCTTGTAATTATGTATTTAGCTAAATTGAAGTGGTATGACATCGAGACAATTTCTCATTTGTTAAACAGGTTTGCAGACACAATGGCATCTTTGGGATATTTGATCTCTTTGAATCCATCTGCTGATTTCACTAGCATTCATGTTAAAATACTCTCAAATTCTACATCAAAGCGAGAAACCTTTGATAATAAAATGTCAGTCAATATGATTAGTGCATAACCAAAAGTTGAATGGTTCTGCAGAGTTGAAGACTTTTTGAAGAAGGCACCCTGGGGGTCATTAACCTTTCAGAGTCCGACGGGGAGTGGTACTACCATTCACCATAGGACTGTTTCACAATCTAAATTTGCAAAAGTAAATACGCAGGGGGAGCAAGTCATCTTAGAAGTCGAAGCTGAGGTTTATCAAAACTGGATGTCGCAAATTCAACAATCTGAAACTTAGTATAATACTAGAAGGATTATCGCATGCTGTAAATGCAAATTTAAACAAAAAGTGACTAAATATGTCTTAATAGGAGACATATTGTATCACAGAGGTTACTATGGAGTTCTCCTTCATTGTCTAGAGCCCCAAGAGTCATCTTGGGCAATTTCACAAGCTCATGATGGTACATGCAGTGGCCATTTCAACGGCATGGCCATCGTTAAGTGCATCCTTAAAATGGGCTACTATTGGCCCACTATGGAGAAGGATTGCAATGTGTATGTTAAGAAATACATAAAATGCTATCATCATGCTAATCTTGCACACTTGCCATCATAGGACTTATAGCCCATCCAAGCGGCTTGGCAATTTTATTAATGGGGATTAGATCTTATAGGCAAGATATCTCCCCCATCATCGGACTGACATACATTTATAATACGGCTACTGAGTATATTACAAAGTGGGTGGAAGAAATACCCTTAACAATGACAAATAGAGCTCGTATAACATAGTTTATATTGGAGCATATCATAAGTCATTTTGGGATTCCATCAAAAATAATATTGGATAATGGAACGTCCTTAAAGAACAAAACTGTGAGAGCTTTGACATCTAAATATAGAATCAAACATAATTTTACGACTCCATACTATCCTCAAGCAAACGGGTAGGTTGAAGCTTCAAATAAGATAGTGGTGGCCATCTTGAAAAAGACGGTCTAAGAAAACCACAAAGACTGGCATATCCAACTGCCCCTTGCATTATGGGCTTACAGGACTAGTATTCGGATGCCCATTAGGACAACACTATTCTCACTAGTATATGACACTGAAGCCATTATGACCTTGGAATTGGAAACTCCAACATTATGCATCACATTGAAAGAGTTCATCGATGATGACACCACATGACCAGCTCGATTGGATCAACTGACGCTGCTTGATGAATGTCACGTGAATGCCCTAAAGCATATTCACATTTACCAGGAGTGACTAAAACAAGCTTACAATATCAAAGTCCACCAGAGAGACTTTGAGGTTGGGGATCTTCTCTTGAAAGAGAACCAACAGACCTTTAATTTACCACTAGATATGCGAGATAAATTCATGGCTAATTGGCTAGGACCTTATATCATATATGAAAATATTGGTCTAGGTACCTACTACCTAACTTCACTAGGGGGTGTTTAAGAGCCTAAACCTCTCAACATCATCCATATTAAGGTGTTCTATTCTTGAGAGCATAGTAAAAGGCTCCAAGGGTTGCTAAAACTGCTTGGTCATGTCAGAAAAAAAGCTCCAAGGGTGGCTAAAACCGTTTGGTCATGTCATTAAAAGGCTTCGATATTTGCCTAAAAATGCTTGATCAATCCCAAAGGCTTTGAGGATGGTCAAATACCGCTTGGTCATCCTAAAATTCTCAAATCTCGTCTATGAGCAGTTTGGTCAATCAAAAGGTACCAAGGGTTTTTGAAAAACTGCTTGGTCAATCCAAAAGCTCCAAGGATTCTTAAAAATCACTTGGTCATCCCAAAAAGTCCCAAAGGTTCTCATAATCCCTTTAGTCAAACCCAAAAGGCTCTGAAGTTTTTCTTAAAACTGCTCGATCATCCTAAAAAGCTCCAAGTATGCTGAAGAATCGCTTGGTCAATATAAAGGCTCCAACGGATTTTCCTCACCATTTGGTCACTCCTAAAGGCTTCCAAGGCATGTACTCACCATTTGGTCAGATATGAGGCTCAAAACCTCATAAAAATTATAAAATCAACAAAATAAAAAAAAAATTGGTAAAGCATAAAATCCAAAAACATTTGTATTTGAATTTTGCATTTTTATTTTGCATTAATTTTATTGCATTACATATAGGCATTCATCATCCATTGCATTTTGTAAAATAAAGCATTGTGTTTATCAATATTAAAAATGACACCATGTTTGTGTCTAAATCATGCACCTCTGCATTTATCATAAATTCAACAGTCATGTGAGTAATTTTGTTTTTCAACACAAACCATAATGTTGCTATGAGAGATATACTCAGGTTTTCTGGTCAACCAACCATACCTAGATGTCTTATCAAGAGTTGATAGAAAGCTTGCTTTTATTTTGTAGTTGAGGTCCAGTTAGTATGGCCCTTAGCTTATCATAATCCTATCACTAATCAACAAATTAAATAATCCTAACAAGGACTAGGGTAGTATGAAAGCCACAAAGTAGGATTGGGTATCCTAAAGTGAAAAGAGTTATTCTTGCTTATCCCTCTGTGTGGACGGTATGGTAAATGTTGGTAGTTGGTAAAAGGATAGGTTAGTTCTCTATTAAAAATCCCTTGCTTACAATAAAATTAGCAATATCCCAAAGTGATATCCCGCATCAATCCTAAATATTGATACCCTAGATCGATATCATAGATCGACTTCCCAGATTGATATCCCATATTGATATCATAAGATCAATATCCTCAATCGATATACCAAAAATATTTTCCCCAAAGTAAATCCCCCAAAGGAAAGTTTTTGAATAAAAGCATCAAATGTAAATTCTGAAAAATGAAGATCAAATGAAGATCATAAAATAGGCTCAAGTGAAGATTAAATCAAGTTCAAATCAATATCAAATGAAGATCATAAATTAAAGTTTGAGTGGAGATCAAATGAAGATCAGGAATCCAGTTTGAAGAGATATCAAATGAAGATCCAAAGAAAGTCAAAGTCAAAATGGAATTGACTCCCTTGCTTCACCACATATGAGCAAATATCCCAAAAATTAAAGGATAGAAAGGAATGATCCTGAATCCCTATAATTGTCAGCACTACTGTACCTTATGCATGATGATATATCTAATGCATTAGAACTTTGCTTATGAACAAGACCAATTTTTGAATGTGGAAGAGATAGCTTTAGGTGTCCTATACCACCCAGTGGTATAGTCCAACTAAAATATAAACTTGGGATTGGATAAGATATTTTTGGAGCCCCTATCTTAGCAATTGACTAAAATAATCCCGCCTGACATTGGGGAACGCTCGTGTCTTATCTTAATATACTCATGCACACACACAAATATAATGAACAGTTAGGGCCTATCCTAGTGAAAGCCTTATATCTCAAAAGTCTAGTGTGGTTAGTATACAACTTTTGATAAGTCAATTAGGGTGTTTGAGTCTCATGGAAAACCTCAAAAATCTCTCTAATGGCAACAAATGTCAAATATCACAAACCATCAAATGGTAAAAGTCATTGCAAAATATTAAATTGCAAAGGATCCAATAAGCAATACATCATTACATAAAGCAAAATCAAGATATAGGATAGATACCATATGAATATCAACAACGATATTTAGACGACCACTAACTATATTGCACATATCATTCAAAGTGCAAAAAGAAAATAGAATGACATATTGCATTATTCGCATTATAACATCGCATATAACTAATGAGGCCAGGAATTGCCTCATCCATGAACACTTTTTGATACATTATAACTATTTTAATTACCCTTTTTACTATGATTTTATGTTAATTATGGTAAAAATGCATTATATAATGATGTTTGCATATTCTGAAATGACAAAGTGCATATACTCTATTTTATTATTTTTTTACTGTAAACCTGTTTTTTAGTTAATTAATCAGTAGTATTATAGAAATTCAGACCTTTTTGAATATATGATACTTAGTAATATTTTTTTCCTCTGTTTAAACTAATTCAAATGAAAAAAGGCACCAAGAACTTGTCCACTGTAGCTGACTGTGTAGGAAAATAGGCTGTAACTGTGACAGTTCCATCCAGCTGTACATATATAGCAGGGCTTGGAATCAGTCACTCCAGAATGTGCCACCAATGTAGAAGGGTGTACAATATTAGGGAAAATTCAACAAGTTACTCCCTATGCATTTGGAGCACAAATCAACAATGAATGGTCACCTGCCTGTTATTCTGGAGCAATGCAGAAATAAGCGGTGCAGGAATAGGGAATAGCGCAGGAACAACAGAAAATGGTAAAAATGCACCAAAAACATGGAAATCATGATTGGAAATTGACCAAGCAGTTATTCCATCCTATTTGGACTCCGTTCCTTCACCTAGGTGGACTAGCTGGGATAAAGGGATAAAGGTTGACAAATTATAACCCTACATTCCAGGAAACTATTTTGTAAATAGTTGAAAATCCTTAAAACTCATCAAACAGATGTATCAACTTTGTATTATAAATAAATCTCCCAAAATGGTTGAGAATATGAGATAATAGAGATATAATTATACATAGTCATTAGTAGAAGGGATTAGAAGAAAAAGAATTTTGTAGCAATACAGTAAATTGTAGATTTTTCCTGCATTACTGTAATGCAAGTGCAGATGGAATAAAAGGTGCATTTTTCATATTTTATTAGCATTTGATGATTTATAATGCAAATTTAATTTACTTGGTATAATTTTTCACCCTCTTCTGGTTCTGCAAGCAAGGGTCCACTTATAGGATCAGAGGAAGGGCAGCTTAAGTGACAGGAAAATCTTGCTAATTTCTTGCTGCAACAAAACAACAGAACTCTATCAACAATTACTTGCAACATTAGTTTCATTTCAGAATTGCACCATTGCATATATAATAGGTTAAATCATGTGTTATAATAGTATTTAGTATTTGACCTATAATAGCATCATTTCCAACATTTTCTACAATTTCTAGAATTACATCATTTTTAGCATTTTTCTGCAATTTCCAAAATTATGTTTTACTGCAATAAACATTAATTTGGTTCCACTTTTGTTCAGATCATTGTGAGTTTTATCATTGGTTAATTTTTGCAAGTGTGTGTGTGAATTTCCATTCTGCAATTTACTTTTCTGCAATTTGCTTTGTGGTCAATTTAGTAGCATTTTATTTCTTGTCAATTTTAGATTTTGTAGTTTCATTTTCCTGTAGTTTAAATTTAGTTTTAGTTTCTGCAATTTGATTTACTTTATGTGACACTAGGAAGATACACCAAACCCCCCAAAAAAACTAAATTATCCATCAATAAAAGTCTGTTCTTGGATAAAATGAACCTGCAACTGTGACACTTCCTATTGTATACAACCTCTGGACACCGCCCTAGACTGACATAAAATTACTAAATGATGAATGATCAACGAATCTCATCAATAAAAACATTTCATATGTGGGTGATTAATTGATTAAATTATTATTTTGAGAATTTCCAATTACATTCATGATTTTTACACATTCTGTGGTGTCATCCATTAGATTTATAAACACATATTGCATTCATTCCTTATGTTTTAAGTGATTAAAGCATACATGTTCATTTACATTAGATTACCATCGTGTAAATAAAGCACTACATACATTAATGCATACAATAAAGCAATATCAAATATGCGTAAAGAGATAACATCGCATCCATATGCATCCATCATATTACACATCTAAACATCTAGATCACTGTATATCATCATCATCATCATAAATTAAATAGCTATCTAGTGCATGTCATCCATACATCACATCACATAGCATCAAATTAACATAAACATTACATCCATGTGCATCACATAAACATAAAACTAAAAATACACAAGGACACATAATGAGCCATAAAATATCAAATCATATATATATATGTGTGTGTTTGTGTGTCCAAAAGAGTACATCAGGAGTAAAAAATGCTCATAGGCCACAATCGTGTAGGTCATAGACCTTACACAAAAAATGATACATATACAAAAATGTAGCCTAGATCTGGTAGAGCCCTAGCTTTGGCTTGCTCCTCCTGAGTTGGAGCTCTCATCGCCTCTCTCAATCCTGTGCTCTAGAGCCTGCTCTATAGTCAACTCTGGTGCCTAATGAATGCCCTACTAAGGGCCCTATGTTCCACATAATCCAAAGAGGCCTAGCACATAGGATACTGGTATATCTATGCAATGAGACCTATGACTAGAGGTCATAGAAGACTAACCTGTCTCTCTGATATTTGTATGGGAGTTACCTCCATGTGTAATAGAGGATTTGTGTGTCCTCTTGGTCCTATGATTCCATTGACTAGAGCTCACTATGGACTACCTCGAAGACATGGACATGGTTCATTGAGACCCCTCAGCATGTGAATCCTCTAGGACCTCCCCACCTATCAACTTGATGTGACCCTCCAAATGGTCTATGCGAGCTACCCTGGTTGTGTGCCTAACATTGGCATCCACCAATAGGTCATGTAAGTGTTGAATCTATAACATTATGTCACGACCACTTGGTAATAATGATGAGGGTGTAGCTAGAGGTTCCATAGCCTGAGAGGATGAAGGATCTCCCCTCTATGATCTGAGCAAATCTCGCTCTACGATAGCCTCATCTCGCTACACCAGTGCTACATCACGTTCACTAGTGAGATCACAAACCTGAGTCTCTACCACTTTAGCTCATGATGTAATACCCATGATCTGCTCCTGAGCCTCAACTAGATACCTATCCCTATGAACCAGTTTCACCTCTAGAATGGTGATAGAAGTATCCCATTGTAACTACTACGTCTTTAGCCTCCCAACCTAGCTCTGTAGATCTTTAACCTAAGTGAGGAGCTACCTACCTCACTATCAAGAGGCACCTCATCCTCCTGAACATCCTCCTTAGTCTTAGCCTCCTATAGAGCCTCCTCTATGGTGGCCTCTATGCACCATCTACCCTCAGTCTACTAGTGCACCCTACGCCCATCTGGGTCAACCTCTACCTCTACCTAGTCATCTACCCTACCTAGAGGCCTTGATACCTGCCATTGTATTAGGGACCACCATGTGTCATATTTTGGGGTGGTCATATCCCTATCATCCCTAGACTCTTGGAAATCATTAGCCTCATCTCCAAGTATCGTAGGCTGAATCCAAAAAAGGTGCGTCTCCAAGACTAGATTCATATAGACAAATAGAATCTCTGGGATGTCCTACACCAGGCCAAACTATTGTAGGACACAAGAGTAGAACTGGTACTCCCTAACCTTGACCTTACGATTGAGTAGCCACCTATCCCAACGAGCCTGTTGTAACTGCTCGCCTGACTCAGTCTAGGTAATCCATGTAGGGATGCCACTCAATGTCATCCAAACCAAGTGCTATAAATCATGCAATGTAATGATCAACATCGCCAGCATAAGTCCTGCTATGGAATCCCTCCTCCTATTGAAGCTAGCATGCAGTGTAGAATTGATGCTCATCATCGATGGTAGAAATGTGAAGGAACAACTCTATAGGATGCTCTATCCTAATATGCTATCAGCTCTAGATATGTAGAAGTAGGCTATAACTAATACTGAAATGGCTTTGACTGGTTATCTAGTACAACTCTCGATAGAGCTGGCATAGTAAAGTGCTCCCCCAAGCTAGGATCAGTGGTTGAGTAGTGGAGCTCTAGATAACTCTCCTAACACTAGCTAGGAGGTTCTAGGGAATCCTCACACCCTAGGAGTCTAGAAGAACAATCTGTACCACTAGGTGCATGAAGATCACCTCTCTCACATAGAAGATGTGCCAACCCTACCAATATCTGATATGGAGTCCTCCATGATCAATCTTGTGTTGAGCCTCCTAGCTTCGGTCACAAAATATCGCATCAAAGGTAGGCCCCTTGCTCTAGGAGGAGGAAGAGGTGATGGCCTCGCCATCAATAGGGATCCTAAAGATATGAGAGACGTCCTCGAGGGTGACGGTCATCTCACCCGTGGGCAGGTGAAATGTGTCAGTCTATGCATTTCATCGTCAGGCCAACGCAGTCAAATAGGCCTGATATACCCTAATAGTGGTTAGATCTAGAACGTAGCCGAATCCAACAACTCCAAACCACATCCACTCTCTAGGAGTGATATGTCTGCAAAGAGTCTTTAGAAGGTATGGATCATGAGCTCTAGAGGTCAACCTCTAAAATAAAGCATTGTATAAGAGAAAATCTAACTAAAAAACAAGCAAAAATAGATAAACAATGACCTTAAAAATGTTAAAAACATTTAAAAACTAACAAAAATACAAAAACATGTCACAAAGCATTCAAGAAAAATAAAAAAATCAATTAGGCAAGTCATAATTTCATTAAATAATATTAATTGCCTATTAAACCTTAGAAAAATAAAGAAAAATTATAATTTTTTTCTAAAGTCTGTGAACCGTGCGTCAACCCTATGGTCCGCATGCGGTCAAAATTTGATCATTGTAGTTTGAATGTGAACCGCAACTGATAGCTGCAATCCCCAATATGACAATTGGGAACCGTAGATTCCAGCTGTGGTCTAGGAAGGATAGCCATTTTGGATCACTTCCTAGCCTCATTGACAAAAAAAAAAATTAAAAACTAATCTAACCTAATCTAGTGTGGGGTTCATTACCAACTATTTAATGAAATTGATTTACCACATTACTTAGTGTTCATTTTAAATTGATATTGATTGTGATGACTCAGTTTCAAGTTACCTGGACCACTCCGTGGCCTTTGCTAGTCGATGGTTGTCCAGGATCCACCATCAGGGTATAGGTGTGAGGTATGGTCAAATTTTAGGCAACGTTTTGGATCAGGGATGTCTTCTACCTCTCAAAGCTCTCAAAAATGCAAT